>DWHP01002118.1:0-14897 GCA_018247895.1 Parnassius honrathi | reverse complement strand
GAAAGAACATCGATTCCTACCAATGATGATACGTGAGGCTATTGAAATTAAAAAACATCCTAATTTCAATAGAGAAGATGGCTGGGTACTACCACCTGCTTGGGAGCCTATAATTATTAAAATTAAAACTAAACCCAAGCATACCACTGCAAGACTTCAAAACACGGTTAGTTCATTATGCTTAGATCGGACCAAAGACAATAATTAAAAAGCTGAATGTACTCCGGGTTAACTTCGACATCGGGACGTCAGTAATGTGTAGTATTAGCGTAAATATAAGAAATCATTATTTTATTAACTTGTTCTTATTTTTAGGTATTTGGTCGGGGTAAAACTCGACGGCGACCGATGCCAAGCCTCTGTGAAAGCGGAGAAACAGAGGAAGTCGACTGGGAAGAAGCTGCTGGGGATTATGTTTTTCGTATTGTCAATAATGCAATCGCTGATAGAGAGGGTTAGTTCTACAATAGACGCATGCTACAATATAGATGAGTCCAACGTTTGAACTTTGACTTCAGAAGAAATACACACATACATACATACATGTGGTAGAGCCACGCTGTAGCTATATTATGGTTGTATCACCAATGGGTCGGTTCGACCAGGGAAGGACCACACTCTCAAAGAACACTAGCGTGAAATAGCAGCTTAATGCTTCTGTTTCGTATGGTGAGTGTAGAGAACTGAAGACCTGTTTTGCTGGAATCGAGGCATTCCATCTTAGTCCTCGGGGTGACAACCCATCTGCATTTTGATTCTTAATCGGGGTTAAATGTATATGTCTATGGGTCACAGCATCCACTTAACATCAGGTGGACTGTGTGCTCGTTTGTCACCCTTATTAAAAACACATACATAAACTCTCATGCCTGTTACCCAGAGGGGTAACTTACGTCTAAGACGTCCCTTGCCAATTTTGCTAATCTCTTGTGCGGCATAAATTTGCTTTGTCACTATTTCCTTATTCATTCTTTCTATGTATTCAAACTACCAAAGCATTATTTAATCTTTTTGAAAACCACATTTTTTCTTATCATGCTATTTCTCACCCATCATTCAGAGCCAGCCTAAACAATAAATACAATATACTTACAATAAATATAAATAGAAACAAAAACCCACAGTCTTCTAATGCATTGATGTATGATCATGTAGAAATAAATTTTCAATAATCACCACGCTAAACAAGCTGGTCGGAGGACTTTATAGATACTCGATCATCAACATAAATTTTCTAAATTATTTTCTGGTTTACATGAATCCTTTGACGGTTTCATTGCGCAGCGGCTTGTATAGCCAACAAATAATTATTCCGAGTCCGTCCTTGTGCAATTTGTATATCCTATCAGCCTCTACGATACACTATAAAGGGTTATTTTTCAATAACCGGCCAAATTTGCAGAAACGGTTCAGAATAAGTGACATAGGCAAATGTTAAAGAAAAATTAATTAAAAGAAGTCTCAAACATTCTGTCCTTTTTATATTTTAAATTAAAAAAGCGTGGTAATGCGCAAGCACACATTCGCAAAGGTCAATAGGTGGGTAAAAACGTTGATAACCATAAATCACGTTCAATTTGGGATCATTTCAAATAAAAGTAGAAGCCTTATTTACTCTTAATTTTTAAAACTGAAATAACGATATATCATTATTTATGTCTTTGAACTTAAATTTAAAATTTGGCTGCTTTTTGGAAAACGACCCTGTATATTAACGTTTCCTTAAATATAAATAAATAGAATAATCTGCCTCATTTCGTTTTTATTCAAATGTACTCATTCAAAAAAATCACAGATATTTGTTAGCGTTATAGATTTCAAATTCTTTACTGCAAAACTTACACAGCATATTGTGGTTGGAGCTTCCTTTTAAGCAAAGGATTTGCTTGTACTAGGAAGCACCGCTCTTCCAAACCATGGGTATATAACATTAAGTTGAAGTGAAAAAAATTAATAGAAAATTAGTTATTAAATTATAGAATAATACAGGCAGATTGTTACATAGGTAATTTTAATTTATAATAATGTTATTTCTTCAGCGATGCGGCATTCCTTGCTAGAACGCGCGATACAGTCACCACCGAGGACGCCACGTCGTCCTCTTGCGTCAACGTCTACGACATCTTCGGACTCATCTACAATGTCTGTTGATTATCCTCATTCTGTCGGTTTTAATAGTCAGCCACCGCTGATACCTGCTCAATTGCCTCCCGTCGAAGTCGAACAAGTGAGTGAAAGTAGCACATTTCTTGTACAAAGTACTAACTGATTATAAGCATCTTTTCAAGTAAAATTATCTAAAAATCTTCTAAATTAGTTTTATGTATAATATTTGTGTGATGAGCTGCGAGAATCGGGGATCTTTTTTATGTGATATGAATGATAATAAGGCATATTATCTTGGTCTGTAGGAATAAAAACGCATCTGAATTTAAATGACAGATGGTAGATGTCCATGTACCATTGGTTGAATTATATATGTCGTGTGGTAGCAGCAATAAAGAATCCGTAACCCCAGATCGTCTTATGGGTGTGGTAAGAGACGGCTTCCGATAGAGATGGTATAACCACCTCGCATTATATGTGTGTATAAATCATATGTGCGGACCCCTGGCTGCAATCGTCAAAAGTTAATCCGCTTCCAAGTTTGATAATTAAGGCATATCCTCCTTGAAACAAGTTAGGCCGATGTCAATCAGTGGACTCTTAGGGCTCTTACGCACTACGCGATTACCCGCAATGCGATCAACTGCATGACCGCATTGCGCTAATTTAATTTTTTTTCATCATCATTCATCATTATTACAGCCCTTCACAAGTCCACTGCTGAACATAGGCCTCCCCCAAGTAATGCCACAAAACATGGTCCTGAGCCACCTGCATCCATCGACTTCCTGCATGTCTTACCAGATCGTCACTCCATCTAGTGGGGGGTTGCCATACACTACGATCTTACGTCTAGTACGGAGGATTTTACGTCTACCGGTACGAGACTGCCACTCGAGAACCTTTCTTCCCCATCGGTTATCGGTTCTTCGAACTATATGGCCGGCCCATTGCCACTTCAGCTTACTAATCCGTTGGGCTATGTCGGTTACTTTGGTTCGACTGCCGATATCCTCATTTCTGAGTTTATCCCGTAGAGAAAACCCGAGCATAGCCCTCTCCATAGCTCGTTGAGCGACCTTGAGCGTCCTCAGCTGCCTTCAGAGCTGTCCAGTCTGAAGAGTATAGTGAGCCGGTATAATGATAGGCTGTGAGGCATTTAACCTTAGTTAGAGGTGACAACGAATCTTTTCTTTTAGCTTTTTTTGTTTTAAGTTGGCTGCAGGTGTCCATGGATTGCAGCAGCCGCTTACCTTTAGTTCATTTGATACTTACACATTTATAAAAAAAGTACAGAATGGCCGCTCGCCCCCTTCCATTGATTCGACTTACTTCGCCCCGCCCGGAATTCGATACACGCTTTATCCACTCACAAGAGGAACTCGCATATTCCTCCGTGTCATCACACATACAACTACACCGCTCACGTAAACTAACCTGTACGTGGTCGTGATAGATGTAGCGACGCGTTTGCTTCGTAATTTTTTTCGAGAATGGCCAGGATGTGTTTGTACTAAAGAACCTTTTGATTTTACAGACAATGTCTGCAGAGAAGAGGATAGACATCACCCAACCTTTATGGGACCAGAGCACGTTCGTGGGCCGGTTCCGGCACTTCGCTTTTATATCCAATCCATTGTTGACGTTTGTGCCGGAAAAGCATCTGTACGAAGCAAGAGATCTCTATATGAAGTACAAGTAAGGATTTGATATCTTTGAAAAATTTTTTTTCCATCAGTCTTCAAAAGTCGACTGATAGACATCATCCTATACTGTTGGAAGAATTTTTCCCTAGTATTTTACAGCCTTATTGACTACTCCAACTACCGGCCACAAGCATTTCCGTCTCCCGGTCCATCTCATCTACGATGATGATCAACGGCACCACCGTGTTGATTCTAACTACATCCTCTAAACGGAATGTGTTTATACTGATAGAGTACCTAATTAATTTTCAGTGCATAGCTTTCAAGACATCTGTTCTCATGACGGTTAGATTGTTTAAAGTGAAGCCCAGCTAACTGTAGTGGCGGTGTAAGAATATCTACTACACCATATCATGCTGTGGGGTGTCGCAAGACAAAGGGAGACAGAAATACGGGATGGGCAGTGGTATCTTCCTAATAACAACTCAAAATTAAAAAAAAAACTGCGTTAGCAACCCGCTTGCTAAGCGTGAAATTATAGCAAAATCCCCACTATGAAGAAATCTATGGGGGAGGCCTATGTTCAGCAGTGGACTTTTAAAGGTTGACCTTATGCTTTGAGGTGAATAAAAATCGCACACATCTGATGAGAAGGATGCTGTGGCTTTTACTTGTCCTCGATTAAGGATGAAAATAGAAACGCGGTGTCGTCCAGCTGAGTTCTAAGATGGAATGCCTTGTTAGCAGTATAAAAGGTTCTCCGGTTTTCATCACTCACCATACAATACGTAGAAGAAACTGTTTCACAAATGTATTCCGTTAAAAAATAATTTGTGCTTTACAAAAATATGTTACTATCTTTTAAAGGTACTTGAAAATTTAAGGCTAGTTAAACATGACATAAAATTGTCCACAGAGCAGGCCAAGAACCGCCAGGTACGACCATGGCTCAAGTGATAAGAGCCAAACAACTGTACGAGTCAGCATTCCATCCGGACAGCGGTGAGCTGCAGAATGTGTTCGGTAGAATGTCCTTCCAAATGCCTGGTGGTTGTTTAGCCACAGGAGCTATGTTACAATGGTACAGGTTAGTACTTGAATCATAGATTAAATAACAGTTACTACATAACTTGATCGCGTAGCGGTGTAAGAATATCCACTACTCCATATCGTTCCATGGGAGTCGTAAGAGGCGGCAGAGGGAAACTAAAACGGGAGATGGGCAGCAGCATCTTCCTGCTAACAACTCTAAATAATAAAAAACTGCGGTTGCCAAACTGCCTGCCAATTGTGGCAAAATCCCCCCAATTATGCAATCTGTGGGGTAGACCTGTGTTCAGCAGTGGATTAAAAGGATAGGGTGACAAACGAGACCACAGTTCACATATTGTAAGTGGATGCTGCGGCCCATAGGCATCTACATCTATCCTCGATTACGAATCGAATTGTAGACGCGTTGTCACCTGTGAGCACGTTTCCAGTAAAAAAGGTTCTCTACACTCACCATACGAAACACAACAGTTTTGAGCTACTATTTTACGCTGGTATTCTGTGAGAGCGTGGTTCTTCTCCGATCGAGCCGATCCATTCGTGCGAAACTATGCGGATATATAATGGCGGTCTACGGGATTTTTATTTGGTTTGATTTTTAAGATTAGTAGAAATGTCTTGTAACCTTATCCTTAACACAGTTTTGTTGTAAAATAGTTATGAATTAAAACAAAGGTTTAATCAATTGCGCGTTAAAACTTGAAATAGAATATAACTTGAGAGAACTTATTTTTGTAAAAATTGCCGGTTTTTCCCTAAAACATATCTACCACGTTTTATTACCATGATTTAATTTGTATTTTTATTTACTTTTCGCTTTGGCGTACAGGACACAATAATGTATTTTTGGCGCGGCGCTCAAAAGGTTAATATCGGAATTGATTGATAGATAGATATATATTTTTATAGAGACTAATAGTGTTGGTCCTGTCGTTGTACCACCACGGCGTTCGAGTCTTAATTATGGTATCGAATTTTTCAAACCGAATGTTTATTTTAATAATAAGCTGTCGGTTTGAAAACTATTATATAACATAACAATAAAGTTCGAATTCACATAAATGAAGGTGAATAAATTTCTTTGCAAATGTCAAATAATAATAAGATGAGAATGACAAATCAGTTTAGCCATATAAATGAATAATATACAAAAATCAATCAGTTTTGTTTTTGTTTCGTTTTGTGAAAGTTAAGGCCGTCTATGAATAATCGTTACGATTACGTAATTTTTATTTGTGAATATTTGAGGACGTATCGAGCGCTTATCTGCATCTTTGATCACAGGCACTGGTCATTAGTGCTGAAGAGAATAGTACCATAAATAAGGAGTTGCACAGACGGCACGGCATGGCACAGCGTGGCAGGGTATACTTTGCCATGCCAAAGGATACTGTGGCATCTCTCGACATGCCAAACAGGTCAAGACGGACGCGCTCCTGTATGAGGCGCTCGTGCAAGTCGCTGAGATGGCCGCTGCAACGGACTAGATTCAACCTTGTTTCAATTGTTTAGCACTTACATTCCTTTAATAACATAAAGTGTTAAAACCTATGCGTTTCACGTCATGCAGCAGCGTGCCACGGTGTCACGCGAGACGTTTGGGTCTATTCGTGTTGAAATAAAGGAATGTCAGTGCTAAGATCGATTAAAATAACGTCGAAAATCTTTTTTCCACGAAAAAAATGCAGTGCGGTCTGTGAACGCAGGTCCTTATGCTAGTTTCGACTCTAGAATGACCATTGTTGAGGATACATAATGTGTATATTTAATTATCTCACTTAGCGGACTGTTGCAGTTCGCTTAGTGAGATAAATAAGAGCCTAAAATTTATCAATGTCGGATGCTTTTTAGATTATTACGAGTATCTAAAAGAAAGTAATTTGTGTCGAGGTTATCTGCAGTAGAACAATAACTGACTTAGCTTTAGATTAGTGAAGAGGCATTGAGAAGCGGAAAACGGGGACAGGCCCCGTACCCGGTACGGCAAGCTTTGTGGATGGAGTTTGTGGTAATCTATGGAAGTGGATGTTGAAATGTTGTGGCGGCGATAATGTTATTAGCGTAATGAAAAAGTTGCAAAAATGCATTGCTAATGGTCACTGCGGTCCCCGACCTACCTACGAAGGTGACAAGTGTGCCGATTATGTAAAATATTTCTTATAGTGTAAGCGCAATGAATCGTTAGTTGATTTATCACTTGCTCAGAGGTGAAGGAAAACGTCGAGAGGAAACTTGCTTGTCTGAGAAATAAAATACTTACGAGGTCATCTGAAGTCCGCTAACATGCACCGGAACAGCGCGGCGGACTTATTGCTTGCCTAATTCTACCAGTTAAAATTACAGCCTGTATACGTCCCACTGCTGGGCACAGACCTCCCCTCATTTCTGAGAGGGTTTAGGGCAAGGAACTGTCCGCCGTGCTGGCCCAATGCGTGTTGGCGAAATTCGCATATCTTCGAAATATTTTTTTTCTTATTACTCAGATCTGAGGTAGGAGTAGTAATGAGATGAGAACTGTGCCTAGCGTGCGTGGCGTACTTTTTACTTTTCTGTTTCTTTTATATGCCAGCATTATCTCAAAAAGAAGTCTGTAGTATCTGCCTACCACCCCTCTGGGTGATAGGCGTGAAAGTTTATGAAAGTTAGGTTTTTATTATAATCAAAGTGAAAAATATTTTATTCAGTTTAGGCTTAGCTAATGTTCTCATGAACGTAAAAATCTATCACCGGTTCCAAAAGTGGAACCTTTACAAAGAAGAATGGGCTTGAAGCTCTTGGGTGTGCATTGTTTAAATCATGAGAGATTGGCTGCCTCCTTGCTCGAATAGTGGTAAATGCGCCTAATGATTTACGTGGTGGAAATCTCGGGTCGGGCCTGAATCAGAATTTTCTGTTAAGAAATTCTCATTGATAGCCCGGAGTTAGGAACGTCGTCACACTTGGCCGGCAAATCGGCAATGTCAGTACCGTCTCTTATGTCTGGTCTAAACGAGATGGCTGTACCAGCATTTATCGGAAGCTACGAAAATTTTCTGGCCTTTCCCATAGCCTCATTTTACAACACCAATGATTCGAAACGGTTTTTTTAAATACAATAAGGGTGACAAAGTAGCACATAGTTCACCTGATGGTAAGTGGATGCTGTGGCCCATAGACATCTACATTTATTCTCGATTAAGAATCAAAACGCAGTTGCGTTTTACCCGTGAGGACTAAGATGGAATGTCTCGTTTCCTTTAAAAAGGGTCTCCGGTTCTCTACACTCACCATACGATGACCAAGGGCGGTTAATTAAAAAAATCACATTTTCATAAAACTTGGCCAGAATATTGTTTGAGCATTTAAAAAATTATCAAGAACGGAATTTATGAAAAACAGGCTAATATAGGGCAGTGCGGGGCGTTAAAAAAACTTTTAATCTATAGCTCCTGGTTTGAAATTTGGCGAAATTATTATTTTTGTCATCTTGAGTTCAACCGAGAACGAATTTTACGAAATTCCACTCACGAAGTGGATTGCGGGGGCGTTATAATGAAAGTAAAAAAAAATATATTAATTGTAGTTTCGGCTATAATGAATATTATTGAAATTAATCTGTAGAATTTTTTGTGTGGCTATTTGAGTGGCTTCCTGGATGGTTTAAAAACTCAATTGGACCCGGTAGGTGGCGCTGTTTGAGATCTAGAAATCGCCCGTGCAAAGCCGAGGCGGCTCGCTAGTGTTATATATACGTAGTGTTATTATTATAGAAAAATATATTAATCGAAGTAAAAAATGATTTAATTTAAAGTTTATTATTATTAATTTTACGTTCGAGTCCTCGTTATTGAAGCAATAGCCTTATAACATCGCCTTAAGCCTCGAGCTTCAATCGCTAAAAGCCTTTTTGTGTCGGAATTCCTCGCTTTAAGTCTTCGGTAATTCGTTTCCTAGAACGGCAACAGCGGTGGTGTTCTGGCAGTGGGTGAACCAGTCGTTCAATGCGCTGGTGAACTACACGAACCGCAACGCGAACGCGCCGCTGAGCACGAAGCAGATGGGCGTGGCCTACGTGTCCGCCATGACCGCCGCCATGTCCACCGCGCTCACCTTCAAGTTCGTCATACAGAAGCGCGCCACTAACCCCATTTTAGCCGTGAGTTCATGAACTTGTGCGTTGTTTAATAGTGTAATTTTACATCTTTGTCCTTAACCGATTATCACTTCACGCCTGTGGCGCAGTGGCCCCGAAGTGGGTCTTCGCCTCCGACACGGGAATACGCCACTTCTCGAAGTGAGACATAATTTTAATAATATAGATGATTTTTTTTATAAAACTGAGTTGATAAAACAAACTTACAGTCCACCTGATAAGTGGCTGCAGCAGTCCATACAGTTTTACGTGATAGAGCCACGCTGCAGCTATATTTTAGTTGTAGCACGAATGGGTCGGCTCGACCGGGGCAGGACCACGCCCACACAGAATACCGGCGTAAAATAGCAGCTTAATACTGCTGTGTTTCGTATGGTGAGTGTAGAGAACCGTATGTGTGTGAATTTGGATCCTTAATTGAGGATAAACGTGGATGTCTATGGTCACAGCATTCACTCACCATCAGGTAGACTGTCTGCTCGTTTGGCACTCAATGCTATAAAAAAATACACCTGCAGCTAATTTTAAACAAAAAAGGCTACATATGTGTTATCACTTCTGAGGACTGGATAGAATTCTTCACAGCCTGTTATTGTACTGGCTCTCTTTACCCTTCAGATCGGACCACATCGGTGCAAGTACTGCTATTTGACGACAGAGTTAGGTAAGAGAAACCTAACCTGACATACTCAGACGGAGTCTTAACTTTCCGTTTAGTAATGTAAATTTTTTATAGTATAAGGTGACAAACGAACACGCAATCCACCAGATCGTAAGTGGATGCTGTGACCCATGACATCTACATTTATCTTCGATTAAGAATCAAAATGCAGATTCATTGTCTATGTAGAAAAGGTCTCCAGTTCCCAACACACACCATTAGAAACAGAAACATTAAGCTACTGTTTTACGCTGGTATTCTGTGAGAGCGTGGTCCATATACACCTGCGATCAACTCCAAACAAAGAAGGTTACAGGTGCGTTTTCACCTCTGAGGACTAAGATGGAATGCCTTACAGCATGTAATAATACTGGTTCTCTACACCTTTCAGATCGGAACGCTTTAATACAATCACTAATATTTCGCGGGAAAGAATATAGGTATAAAAAGAGGTTGGTACCTATTCCGACGGACTCTTAGGCAGGGATGGGCCTACCATACAGGGGCGACACTGTAAGTTTTTAGTACTGGCCACTTGTAAACGATATAGTAAAAAAATAACATCTGCTTTCGAAAATGGAACTCTTTGCCAAATATTATTGTGTATGTATTTTATTAATTTCATTCATGTCATTTGTTTACGATTTGGCGGCAAATTGAAAATTGTGTGTGTCACGTCACCATAAATTCAACGTCAGAAAATTTTCGTACAATGATTCTTATAGACTTTCGATGTTATTTAACTCAACAAGAAAGTTATGATAGACTTCGATTGGCCTTTCACGATGTAGTCCCATCTCGTGCCACTGTTTACAACTGGTTTAATGACTGTGAACGTGGTCGCAGTAATCTCACCGACGATCTGCGTAAGGGACGGCCTTCTACGGCGACGACTGAAGATAACATAAGTGTTATGCGACGTATGATAGAGACTGAAAAAAAGTAACTTATCAGCAGATTCGGACAAGCTTAGGCATCGGTATGAGTAAAGAACATTTAGCGGTCAGGAAGCTTTGTGGCCGGTGGATACCTCATAATTTGACAGAGGTCCAAAAACTCAGTCGTGTTGATTAGTGTCGTGAAATAGTTGTAAGATTTAACGGAGTTGGTTCAAATGCTTTGTTCGACATACTTACGGGTTACGAAAGCTGGATTTATTGTTATGACTGAAACTAAGTGACAGTCTGCTGTCTGGGTGTTTCCTTCCGAGGAGTGGACAACTAAAGTGAAGAGAGGTTGAAGCATGGGAAAAAAGATCGTGGCCTCGTTCTTCGGAAGGACAGGTCATTACGCAACAATTGTTTTAGAGGATCGAAAAACAGTTACTGCAGGGTGGTACACTAACAATTGTTTGTCATTTGTCTTGGAAAAAGTTCGGGAGAAACGACCTCGCAGTAGAGGATCCTCCTTCATCCACGACAACGCCACGTCGCACACCGCCAACCAAACAATCGACTACTTGCCGCCGTCAGACGTGGAATTACTCGGTCACCCGCCCTATAGCCCCGACCGCGATTTTTATTTATTTTCGAAAATAAAAGAAAAATTTCGAGGAAAACATTTAATGGACGCCGAGGAAGCATTGGCTGCGTTTCAAAATGCCGTCGAAGAGACCCCTAAGGACGAGTGGGTAAAGTGCTTTTCTCATTGGTTCTATCGGATTCAGCGATGTATTGATGTAAATGGACACTATTTTGAGAAGATAGTGTCCATTTAGATCAATAACTAATAACTTGCTAGTTTGTTTAGTTTCTGATTTTCTCAGAACTTTTAGTGTCACCCTGGTATCACATCGTAATAGTGTAGGTAAAATTTTTGGTTCCAGAGATTCGTGCCTTTCGTTGCGGTTGCAGCCGCTAACTGGGTTAACATCCCGCTTATGAGGCAGAACGAGATCTTACTAGGTATGTGTATACATGGGAAATTAAAATTTGGAGAACAAGTTTGTTATTCCCACATCTTCACTCGTGGGTGGGGTACACTGAAAGTATTGTGTCACTCATATATAAACCAATTTATATATTACTAATATATTTACTGCTTTATAAAGTAGACTAGAAGTTGTAGAGGTTTTTTCATTCGTTAAAACTAAATTTTAAAACAAGGACCATGATTGGTCCGAGGGCACGTTTCTCACGTGCTGGTTTTAAAAGCTATTGCGCCTCTTCTGGCTTCGTAAATGTTAAACCTTTTATTAAATCTTTGATATTTTTTTTGATTGGAAAACAAACAAATTACATTTTGATGTTTCACCAAAGCTTTGGGACTTTTTTCTACTTTTTACTGACTTCAAGAGGAGGTATTCAATTCGACTGTATGATTTTATATGTGTTACCTCAGAACTTTTTTCTGGGTGTACCGATTTTAATGACTATTTTTTTTGAAGGTTGGTCCTTCTCTTATGGTCCCATATAAGTTTGATCAGGATCTGACGAGTGATTTTTGAGTTATCCTTAATAATGCGTATTTAATTGACTTCGAATATATGTTCTTATTTTATTTATACTGAATTCGGTTGTACAAAATGGTTAGTCATTTTGTTTAGAAAAAATTACAGCCTATATACCTCCCACTGCGAGGAACAGGCCTCTTCTCATTTGTGAGAGGGTTTTATGTCAACGAAATGTCCGTCGCGCTGCCCCAATGCGTGTTGGCGAACTTCACACTTCAAAATATTTTTTCTTATTTCTCTGACATGCAGGTTTCCTCACTATATTTTTCTTCACCGCCGAGCACGTGGCAAATTAACACTTAAAATTGCCATTAACAATTACATATTTATTTATTGCAATAAGTTCTGATTTATCACACGAAATTCACATGAAATTTGCATGTCTGCGAAATTGTAATAAAACTTTTCGAAAATAGAATAGAACAATTTTTATTCAATATAATGGTTATACGTACTTATTATTGAGTAATTTTTTACATTATTTACGACTGGGTCTGAAAAAACCTCTGCCTTGGGAAGAACCAGTAAGGAAAACGCGAGGGTTTATGGAATATACCATAAAACCCTCTCAGAAACGAGAGTAGGTCTGTGTCCAGTTGTGAAACACAAATTTTTTTAATAGGATAAAGATGACAAACAAGCACACAGTCCACCTGATGGTAAGTGAATGATGTGGCCCATAAACATTTACGTCTATCCTCTATTAAGAATTGAAATGTAGATGCGTTGTCACCCCTGAGGACTAAAATGGAATTCTCCTCGTTTTCAGTAAAATGGGTTTCCGGTACTCTACACTCACCATACAAAACACAGCAGTCGAGTCAACCCGTTCGTGCTACAACCATAATATATTCGCGGCGTGGCTCTAGCGAGTACAAGATATATGTTGTAACTGTACTATTTTTGTTACTTTCGCAGGTTTGGAAGTGACGGATGAAAATGGAAAAGTGATAGGGAAGTCGCAAATAGCGCCCATTAAGGGTATATCGCAAGTTGTGACGTCCAGGTAAGTTCATAGACAGGGACATAGAAATATGCTTTATTAGCATCAATACACTCAAAAATATACGTTTAGAAGTAGATAAAAAGTAGAAGTTTAGAGAAGTAATAAATTTTAGTGAAAGTTGGGTGTGGCAGAAGATGCACGAAAGTAGAACGAATGCTGTAGAAATGCGGTCTTTAAGGAGTATTTCATGGCTGTATCTGAATGACAGGGTGAGAAATTGCGTGATAAGAGAAAAATGTGGTGTGCGAGATGATGTTGTGTCCAGGATTAAGAAAGGATTGCTTCGGTGGTTTGGTCATGTAGAAAGAATGAACGAGGAAAGGGTGACAAACCAAAATTTATATTGCAGATGTGAACAGCAGAGATGCCCTAGAGGTTTATCGAGCAAATTGGTGATATTTTGAAAATGGGCCACATTAGGAGTACCCTTAACCGCGAACGTGTATGCGTAGATATATGGATCTAAAGGAGGCGAGGGAGGTGTGTGTCAGGGTCATGCCAAATGGAAGTCCGTAGTCTCTGCCTACCCCTCTGCGTGACAGGCGTGAGTGTTTATGTTATGTTATAAAAACATACGAGATACAAGAAGAAAATCATAAATAAAAACAATTCTCAGCAAGAGTGAGTGATGTGGTGCCAAAAAGAATTCCGTCTCAGCATATACTCATCACGACGTTTTAAGTCGAATTAGTCTAAATGTTCTCGAGAGCGCTGGGATTTGGGGTTCAGCATTTTTGACATTGAAACGCGTTATTATTCGATATGTTTGACAGTTTTATATCCATCGATTTTCATATATTTTTACACGATGTAGAGCCTACAGTTGTACTATGGTTGTAGCACGAATGGGAAAGACCACGTTCTCACAGAAGGGTGTTTCGTATGAGAGTGTAGAACACCGTAGACCCTCGTTATTGGAAACGAGCCATTTCATCTTAGTCCTCAAGGCGAACAACGTATCTGCATTTTGATTCTTAATCGAGGAAGGATGTAGATCTCAATGGACCACAGCCACTACTTACCATCAGGTGAACTGTGTGCTCGTTTGTCACCGTTATACTATAAAAAAATGCCACCATCATTATTATATCCTATCACAAGTCCATTGTTAAACGCGCTTCGAGCGTTTGGTTTCTCGACTGTGCTCCGCCTATATAAAAATATTTTTTTTATAGAATATGGTTGACAAACGAGTACACACTCCACTTGGTGATAAGTGGATGCTGTGGCCCATAGAAACCCACATTTATCCTCGATTAAGAATCAAAACGCGGATGCGTTGTCACCGTGCGTTTCACAGTGGTAGAGCCACGCGGCAGCTTTGCTGTTGCACCTATGGGCCGGCTCAAACCGGGGTGGTCCCACGACCTCACAGAATACCGGCGTGAAGTGGAAGCTCCACTTCCGTATTTCGTCTAGTCAGTGTAGGTGGCCGGAGGCCCAAATCCCCCCCCCCCATCAACATGGTGGCGGAATCTCGCTGAGCATCCGCGACCAAGTTACTCCACTCCTGAGCGTGGGTGCTCCGGCTGCTCCGCGTTTTCTTGGACAAAATTTCGCTCAAGACTACAACTGCTCGGGGCAAACGGAGCAACAAGACCAAGGCGACCCCTGCGAATTTTCGCTATCTGTGAATTTCTGCAATATCAGGGGACTTCACTCTAACCTAAACGCCATCCACTACCTACCATCTCGATTCTCGAGACGGCGAGGCCGGCTCTGCTCTTTCTGACCGAGACGCAGGTGTCCTCTCCGGCTGATGTCTCATATCTCTCCTACCCGGGGTACAAACTGGAACACTCCTTTGTGCCTCGGGCTGGAGTTTGCGTTTACGTCAGAGAGGA
>DWHP01002117.1:0-14898 GCA_018247895.1 Parnassius honrathi | reverse complement strand
TGCATAGAATTTTTATCAACTTATGCAATTATAATTATTTATTTATTTTATTTATGCAGTATTTTTTCTTCTTAGTTTTTTTCTTTGACATTAATTCAAGATTTTTCTTTGATATTAATTCAAGTTACACTTTTTGAACGTGGTGACCGATAATAAAAAAAATTTCTTTAATTGAATAAATGAGAAGTTAATACTGTTTAAAATATTTTTATTATCTTAGAATACATGTAGGTTATTCAGGATTTTTTTTCATTAAAACTATAGGTTAATGGTAATTAACGAGTTCTTCCGACAAACGATAATTTTATAAAGCCTGTGTTTATTAAATACTCTAAATTCACGAAAGTTGCTAGCATGACGACGACTCATATAAATCCAAGGAATATGATTCTTACAGTAAACTATATTATTGTTTAAAATATTTTTGTTATCTTACAATACATGCAACTAGCCTACACGCAAACGTCTAGTAGCACGCACACAAACACCGTGCCGAAGTCTGCCGAACTTAAACGACGTTGGACGATGTTACGTTTTCGGGCCTTAGGTTTTTTCGTTACGGAATTTCTTGATTCGGTCGCCGCGCTCAAAGCCCGCGAAAAAACCTATGCAATAGCTTAAAAACTGCGATTGCAAACCCGCCTGCCAAGGGTGCCAACTATGGAAAATCCCTCCCATAACAGAGACCTATTTTTAAGCAGTGGGCTTTTAATCTACTTCACAGGCGGCAAGGGAAAAAAATAAAAATAAAATAAGTGTACGTTGTGAAAAGGAAATACCGTATACAACTATTCAGTAGCAAGTGACTTCCACCACCGCACATTTTGTTGAGTCTAACTTGACTCCCTACAACACATACAATACCCTAAGCATCTAATAGTAATTATAATAATGTCCTCCAGACCGAACTCCGGCCACGGCGGCCTGCCTTATTGGAGGCTAGCCATCGGCGCAGGACAGGATTATAGTGCCCACGTGTATGCGCAAGCACAGGTGAACTCTCTATTCCCTCACTCTCATAATCCGATGGGACGGTAAACCGATACGACCGGAGAGAGATCATAAATGGACCAACGGCTTTACGTGCTTTCCTAGGCACGGTGGTGAGACACCGCCAACTTCCTGACACCAAGCAGCTACTGAGAATTAAAAAGAATTAAAGAAGAGAATTATTGACAGAAAAACTCAATAATTGATTGTTTGGCCCGTTACCCGGGATTCGAACCCAGGACTTTATGATCAGCAGTCGCGCTACTACAACCACTAGACAAACGAGGCAGTCAAGCATCTAATAGAATAATAATGCATATCGGCTATCACCAACATATATTAAATACTTCACCTTTTTGGTAAACTAGGTTTGAACGTAGGCATCCGATCCGGATACAACTGTTTCCTCAGTGCCGGCAACTCGTTTTGATACGTCAACCTAAAACCACAGTCGTTATTGTCGTTAAATATCTTCTCAAACGCGTAAATATCCACAGCTGGACAAGAGCCTCTCCCTTTTTTATAGCATAAGGGTGACTAACGAGCACACAGCCCGGCGTAAAAGACTCCACAACCCCATACCATCCCGCGTTGGCGCCGCAACAGGCGACAGAAGGAAATAAATCAGGAGATGGGCAGCAGCGCCTTCCATTAGGAAGTTATTAAACGACTAAAAGTAAAATTAAAACTACGGTTGCCAAACCACTTGCCAAGAGTGGCAACTATGGCAAATATCCCTCTTATCTATGAGGTAATATAGGAGGGTAGCCCACGTTTAGCAGTGGATCCTTGATAGGCTGTAATAAATAAATAAATAACCACACCAAATAAGTATTTAGTTACAAAGTTAGGTTTGTAATTTTAAACGAACACAAGACACATTCAAACGTGGTAGAGCCATGCTGCAGTTATATTATGATTATATCACGAATGGGTCGATTCGACCGAGGAAACCGCGCTCTCACAGAACACCAGCGTAAAATTGCAGCTTAATGCTGCTGTTTTTCGCATGGTGAGTGTAGAGAACTGGAGACCTGGAACCCTTTTTACTGGATACCAGGCATTCCATCATAGTACTCAGGCGTGACAACACATCTCCATTTTGAAAATGTAGATGACTAGGCCACAATATCCACTTACATCAGATGTACTGTGTGCTCGTTTGTTACTCTTTTTATATAGTATAAAAAAAGACAGACGGCACTACAATTCATTTCAGTGATTAATAAAAATGTTGAGATGACCATAGACAGGTTCTTACCCATAGACGATAGACGCCCAGGTTCCGTAATGAAAGCACCCATATTGTCGAGCCGCTTTCTGGTGCTCTGGAGGCACGTCTGCGCTGATGTATGACTCTACTGAATTGAGGGTGCCTAGGAATTAAGATAATATAATTACAAATATTATATAATTCATTACAGCTAATTTAAAACTATTTTTATGGAATTAATGTGTGACAAATAGTCCACCAGGTGATAAATGGTTGCTGTGGCCCATAGAGATCTACATCTATCCTCGATTACGAATCGAAATGTAGATGCGTTTTTACCATTGGTGACAACGCATCTACATTTGCGTGGAGGCATAGTCACCAGATTCGCTTTCCGAGGTAGAGTTCACTTTCGCGTTCCCAAAATAATTAATTGTCCGATCGCCGGCACACGCTTTTATATTCGATAAGGGGAATATACAATTGTCTAAGCCAGGGGTGGCGAACCATTATGTTTCAACGTGCCATTTTTCTAAAGAAATGTTAATGAGGTCATAAACGTGCCGCAAAATAATTTTGACTTCGTGATTATTGGGAAAACGATAATACTTAATACTATCAACTCCAAACTTTTTATAACCTACAAAAAATACATTTTGCAATGTATAATAATAAATGTTTCAGCTATAGGCGTCACTCAAATTAAAGTAACATTAGTGTGACTTCTGTCGTTGCAGATTAGATGACGAATAACTTATATTAGGCTTGTAAGATGTTACTTTTAGCAGAATGCATACTGAATTGGAGTCCATCTGTCAAACGATCTAGACTCCAGGCCAATACCAACGATAACATAATCCAAAGGATAAAACGCTTTAAACTCCTAGATAAAAGGGTGCGTCTTGCTTGCATTAATAGTCTAAGTAGCTTAATTTGAGTGACGAGGAGCATAATCAAATAATTTTTGATGAACATTCGATCAGCGTAGTTATAGTGACCGTAGTTACATCTTTGTCATGTCAGTCATTTTGTCAAAACAACTAATGTAGTATTCCACGTGGAACAGCCACGCTGTAAGGTGTTATTTAATATAACACTGGAATAAAAATTACCGTCGAAGTTCTGCTCGAGAAAAATGACACCCATGTCGTTGGGAATACTGTCGAAGCCGCACGCACTGATGATGTATACGCCCGCCTCGCGCGCTGCCGCGTCGTATCGTAGCTGCATAGACTGGATAAACTAAAAATTAATAAAATAAAAATTAATAAACTTTTCACAGTAGTAGAACCATCGTGCAACTATATTTTGGTTGTAGCACGACTATACTGAAGTTCAGCGTGGTGGCGGTGAATATCTACTACTCCATGGGTGTCGTAAGAGGCGACAGAGGGAAAATAAAACTGAAAATCGGCAGCAGTATCTTCCTGATGCCAAACCGACACCAAGCATGGTAACTATGGCAAAACCCTCCCTATGAGGTAATCTACGTGGTACATATGTGTTAAGTACTGAATTTATATAGGCTGTAATGGATAGTGGGTGATGAATGAGTCGGCTCGACCGGGGAACGAACACGCTCTCACAGAATACCAAAATAAAAAAGCAGCTTAATGCTGCTAATATAGATTACCGAAGACTCTATTCAAATCGACTGAATCTCGAAACAGTTTGACAAGAACAAGAAATTCAAGAAATAGAGGATACCAAAATTTTGGGTATTATACTTGACCAGCATTACAATTGGAAGTCATACATACAAAGCATTTGCACAGATTCGTATATGTCTTTAGGCGTTTAAGATATACAGCTGGAGAAAAAACGGCGTTAACAGCATACTACGGCTCTGTTGCATCAGTGCTGAATCATACAAAAAATGTTTAAGAGCTATTTCAGGAGCAGGACCAAATGATACTTGCCGACCATTATTCAAAGAAGTTAAATTATTGACGTTAACAAGCCTCTACATCTTAGAAGTAGGACTTTTTGTTAGAAATCATCCACAATCGTTTCAGAAATTCGAAACGGTCTATCCACGGCTACGCCTAAGAGACACTAACCACCTTTTGGCTCCATCATATAAAAGTTCAATTTTTGACAAAAATTACTACATGATGCCTATTAAGATTTATAACAAAATTCCCTCTGATATCAGGGAGTTATCTTCCCCTGTCTTTATAAAGGCGCTGAAATCATGGCTGATTAAAAAGTTATAGCTCAAACCGTCCAAAATAAAAAATAAACTGAAAAAAAAACAAAAATTGATGTCTCGACAACAACAAAAAATTGCGGAACATATATGGGGGTCCAAACAATAGTTATTGGTGTCCACAGAGCACAGGCCTTCGCTTTTTTTATAGAATAAGGGTGACAAACGAGCACACAGTTGATCTGATGGTAAGTGGATGCTGTGGCCCATAGACATCTACATTTATCTTCAATTAAGAATCAAAATGCAAATGCGCTGTCAGCGCTGAGGACTGAGACGAAATGCCTCGTTTCCAGCAAAAATGATATCCGGTTCTCCACACTCACCATACGAAATACAGCAGCATTAAGCCGCTATTCCGCTATCCGCCTTCCCCGGTCGAGCTGACCCACTCGTGCTACAACCACAATATAGCTGCAGCATGGCTCCACCACGTAAAAGTTTGCAGACGAAGTGTAATTAAGCAAAATTATAGGAATCTTAAGACGTGTACGTCAGTCCTCCGTTTTGTTTTTATCGATAATATCTGCTTTAAGATGTACCGTTACTAATTGTCTAAACCTGTTAGTGAGTAATAGAGAACTAAATAGTTGCTCTATAAATAGACCAGGAAGTTATTTTTACTACACTACAAGCCACAATTCAAAAGATATAATTATATAAATAGGTATATTTTGCAATGTAATAACATTGGCATTAGTCTTAGCGGTTAGCGTCAATGTTAGGTAAGTACTTACAGTTAATTGTTTACTTGCGAAAAATGACTTTATTTATAAAAATAATACAAAGGGAGATTTTATTTATAAAGTGTGATAAAGTTAATTTATATTGCATAAGTGAACTGAAGAGTCGGGGAGGGGCGCCCTAGGCGAAAGTATATCGAACAAATTGGCGGAGCAATTTAGATGGGGCAGTAGAGTACCCTTAACCGACGGGCATGTATGCGTAGGTTTATGGAAGGAGACGAGAGGAGTGTGTCAAGATAGTGCTAAATGGAAGCCCGTAGTCTCTGCCTACCCCTCTGGATGACATGCGTGAGTGTTTATATATGTAGATAATATAAAGTCGAAGATTTACATATTTTTAAATTGACAGTTTAAAAAAAATCTGGCGTTATTTAGATCTGATATAATCAAAGGTACAATCGATAATAAAACTAAAGTACAATCGATAACAAAACAAAGGTACAATAGATAACAAAACAAAGGTATAATCGATAACAAATCAAAGGTACAATCGATAACAGAACAAAGGTACAATCGATAACTAAACAAAGGTACAATCGATAACTAAACAAAGGTACAATCGATAACAAAACAAAGGTACAATCAATAACAAAACAAAGGTACAATCGATAACAAATCAGAGGTACAATCGATAACAAATCAAATGTACAATCGATAACAAAACAAAGGTGCAATCGATAACAAAACAAAGTTACAAATAACAAAACAAAGGTACAATCGATAACAAAACAGAGGCACAATCGATAACACATCAAAGATACAATCGATAACAAAACAAAGGTACAATCAATTACAATCGGTTCAGCCATTCCGAAGATAAGCCTGAAAAGGCAAACAGACAGACAGACAACATTTTAAGTTTGGTTGTTTATGTCTTAACAGCATGCAAATAACCCCCTGAGCTTAATAGAAACCGATAATTTCAATATTATAGACAGACACTTCAATTTTATTTATATATAAGTATGTATGTAGATTGTAGGTGGTGTACACGAGAGTCCTGGAGGATAGGGTCAGTGGTGCATCGTCATAACAATATTCCTCTTCCTCCGTGACTCCACCATGGTTACAGCTTGCAGGGTGAGAGGACACCCCTTCCGACTCAGTCAACCAAAACGCATCTGGAGTAGTCTCGCCAATACCATGCCTGCTCGCAGCGGCCACGTCGGACTAGCCTTTTAATTCGAGTGAGCCATGTGGGTAACCCATATATCTCGCTTGAGGTCCATATTCTCGGTGGGTGACCAAGCTACTCGTTCAGGGGGAGGGGGAATCACATTATATCCAAGATCAAATACTAGGAACGTAAATTGTAAATACTAGAAACAGACACAAGCTAGTAGTTACTCGACTCTACGTCAGTAATTTATTCTTGGGGCGATGTATCCGTTTTTACAACAAAATCCCAGAAAATATACAAAATCTGACTTCCGCGAAGTTTACAATTTGAGAAGTGACAAGTGCGAGTGGCAAGTGCAACTGACAAATAACAAGTGCTTAGTGCGTATTTTATTCACACTTACCACTTGTCACTGCCTGTTTACCTGTGCAAAGTTTCACCGCCACAGTCGCACTTGTCACTTTCTCGAAATGTAAACCGGGCCTAAGTCGTATCGGTCCGGAAAAATAGCTAATGGTAAGCTATTCTGCAAAGAAGTCGTGCTAAGAAGAAAGCTCCTGGTAAATCGCACAGTAGCCGTCACGCGTACAAATGTTGTGGATGGTAGCGTGAGTTTTGACAGGTATATAATCAAAGATATGCGTTGGTGAAATTTTCCAAATCGGTGGTAAATTGAACATAAGAGTGACTATCAATAAGTATTATTTAAAATTTATATTGAAGAAAACCGTTTCTATTTATATTTCAACTTACTACAGGCTCCCCACTGACGTCCACGTAGTGCGTCCTACATCGTACAGCAGCACTCACGACGGCCTCTCCATACAACTTGTAGGGACCACAACAGTTGACGAGCACCTTTGCCCTTTTGCACATCGCCAGGAGCGAGCTGTCGTCACTCACATCGGCCAGGATCACCGGTACCGAGGAAAGATTCTCACCTAAATAGACAACAAATTGTTAACGTTTTGCTGATTAATAGAATTAGGCATTACATTACGAAATTCCAGGTGGCTAACTGTTGAAATACCGCAGAGTGAGGATGAAGATGCTTCGTTTAGAATCGAAACACGTGTCGTATTAATCGACGTTAGCGTATCTTTCCTAATTGAAGTTGGTAGTAGTGGTGCTAGGATTAGTGGTGACGAAGATAGTGCACGCAATTGAGGGAGGGCGGGAGGAGCTCTTCAAACTAGTTAAAATACATCACTTCATTTTATTACTTTTCAATTACAAACATACAAAAAGGCAGACAAAAATTTTATAAATGGTTATCAATTTCCTAATGGCTTGTAATTTATAAGCACCTCAATGAAAGTCAGTTATTTCGATGTTACACAGAGACCTTCAATTTTATTTACTTCTATACATTAGGTTAAAGAAACTTGCTGTTTTAGCGAAAAGGGCATTGCTTGATGACTTATGGCAAACTTCCTTAGTACGACCTATTACTTTTTAATCTACATGATGTGAAACCTTTGTAATAGCTTATTTTTACTTATATGTGAAGGTTAAGTTATGTAAAATAAATAAAATAACATAAATAATCTACTAAGAAAAGATTCATACATCAAAAAGTTTATGTTAATTAATTTTGTCTGCTTTCCTGTTGTTTCAAAACGCAAGTTACTATATTACTGCCACCGGTGGAGAACGCCGCATGCGTTGGACAATGCAGTTGAATAGCTACGCATTGCGGGCGTATTTTAGGGCGAAAGGGGGAGAAATTGGAGGTTTTGCCCATCGGCCTAGCATGCATCGACTTTTTGCTGACCTGGAGTCATCTATAACCGTTACTGAGCAAAATCTGGCAGACCGAGTTCGGTATATCTTGCGCTCAAATGTATTCGATGGCGCCGAACTCGAACGGCTACGACGTGAGGCTGTTCCCTCATCAGATGAAAACGCTACGGCTGAGGATGAGCGCCACAACTTGCAGAGGATTCCGCAAACGTGGATGCCGTCGTGAATACCTCAGTTGTAGTTGATTCAGACGATGATGGAACAGTCGCACAGGAACTGGAATTAGAGCACATGAGGAGTATATTGGAAGAGGCGATTGTGGAAACGCGCAGTACGACACTCGAAAATCGGCCGCGACTTCCCCGTATAGCCCTAAGCAATCGGAATCGGGCTGTCGTGAGGGCTCTGAACCCAATACTGGTGACCTATTTGGAAGCCAGCCGGGACCTTTGCGAAATGGACTTAATTATTTTTGGTACCGCACTAGCAGTCTGCCACGCCAAAATTTCCACGGCTGGACGTGCTACTGGAAAAAGTAGCGCTATCCCAGCGTGAAGAATAAGAATTGAAGAATGTATCGCAAAGGCTAAAGCCCTCATCGACAGACTGATATGCTTCGGGTCAGGCAATAACAGGCCAAGAATTGTGCGCACCGTCAGAATGGCGTTTGCTGTGATAAATGTGAGTGTGTCCCAGTCGGATATAATACAAAATTGACGGAACGCATAGACGACCTGAAGCAGAGAATCGCTGCTTGAGGAAAGCGGATTCAGCGATATAGCGAGAGATCGACTCGGTTCAACTAGAAACATCTCTTCCAGAGTGTTCAGAAGAGGCTCTCTAAATCATTGGAGTAATCAATGGTAAGTGGAATGGGTGCAGCACCGACTCAGGCCGACACTGTCGCATTCTGTCGTGGCCTGTGGTCAGAGCCCGTTAACCACAGCGCACCTTGTACACCTTGGAAGGAAGCAGTGGCGAGTCAGTGTGCGAGTATTACGCCTATGGACCCCATCATAATAACGCCGGATGACGGAGCTGAGGTGATCCATAGTGCCCCAAACTGAAAAAGTCCGGGACTCGACGGGCAGCATCACCACTGGCTGAAGGGTTTCGTAGTGTGTCACGCTGTGCTCGCCCGACAGGTTTAACAGGCTCGCAACAAGAAGTCGCTCCCTAGCCTCCTCACTACTGGGATCACTTATTTGGTTCCTAAGGACCAGGGTACACGAAGGTAGACCCGAGCAAATACTGCCCCATCACGTGTATACCAACCAATTACAAGACACTAACATCCATTTTGAGCGCGAGAATCACTCGTCACCTGGACTCAAATCAGATGATGTCGCGTGCTCGAAATGGATGGCGGGGCGGTGGTCGTGGTATCAAGGAACCACTCCTCACTGACGCGGTCATTGGCAAAGTGGTGAAACGCAACCGTCGGAACTTCTCCGCCGCCTAGATAGACTAGAGAAAGGCATTCGACTCGGTTCCCCATACATGGCTAAAGAGGGTTCGCAAGCTGTTCAAGATTGACCGTACAGTTAGAGACTTCCTCGAGCAGTGTATGGGGTAGTGGAGTACGATCCTTTGTCATCTGGGTGAACGGATGACGGCTGCGGAAAGTCGCATCGGGATAGGATGAGGTATCTTCCAGGGCGATTGTCTGAATCCAATCTCATTCTGCCTTTCTTTGAACCCTCTCAGTACTTACTGGAGGGCTCCAGGAGGGGATTTCATCTTTGAAAAGGAGGTACAAAAGTGACACACCTTTTCCATATGGATGATCTCAAGTTATTCGCCTCCAGTCGCTCCCATCTTGTGGAATTGCTATAAACCACTTGTGGATTTAGCAATTCTATTAGAATGGAACTGGAAACGGATAAGTGTGCAGTCGTCCATGTTGAAATGGGAAGGGTTACTAACTCTGAAGGCATCGATTTATCTATATCCGTTAACTTAAAGACCCTTTCCGAGGCTGAAACATACCGATACCTGGGTATGTCACAGAACATCAGTATCGATGAGACTGGTACGAAACAGTCAGTTTACGACGTGTTTTATGCACTCTTGACTATAGTGCTTAACAGCCTTTTGTTGTGTGTGAATAAGACACACGCATATAACGGTCGTTCGGCGCTTTCTAACTCTGAGTACTTGCACAGGCACAACCTAGTAGTCAAAATTCTTCACCAGGAGCTCGCTCTGAAATACGGTCTAGTGGACCGTAAATTGCCGTGTTACAAGTACTTGCCGGAAGCCGTGCTCAAAAATGATCGCGTCGGGCTCTAATGAGATTGGGCCATCATGACAGACAGGACTGTTCTTGCGAATAAGCCTGATATTGTGCTGACGGCCCGGGCACAGTCAAGGACAGTTTTGGTCGACATTACCATTCCGTATGACAAGAACTTCCTGAAAGCCGAAATAGATAAGTGAATAAAATATCTCGACCTGGCTCATGAAGTGACCGACACGTGGGGTGGTCTGCCGACCGAAATTATTCCTGTGGCCGTTTCTGCAAACGGGCTAATACCAGTCAGCCTCTCGGGTCATCTGAGGAGGCTGGGACTCCGTGACGGACCGCACCGGGCTCAAATGCAGAAGGCGGTGATCCTCGATACCGCACGCATCGTCCGCCGGTTTCTTTCCCTTTCCTCCCAGACCTCGGCTGTTTGGTCTCCACTGCCAAGGGCTTCCATCTGGTTGGGCTTTTATTTATTTATGTATTATTTATTTATTCATGTTAGTATATTTAATATATACTTATATATATTTATCACTTCCATTTATAAATTTATTCAGCGCAACCAGATGAGAACACTTTGTAAATACCCCACATAGTAATAATAATAACCTAAATGAACCGACAGACCCACAACACAATAACACTAATAATCCACGAAAACAAAAGTTAGAAGACTGAAAAAGAAAGTACTGCACGGACAACACCCGTATGACCTAGATCAACCACATGTAGATATAGAAGCACCAAATAAATGGCTTCAAATTGGTAACCTATTCCCGGAATCTGAAAGTTTTATCATCGCAATACAAGACGAAATCATTAACACTAAAACTACCGGAAGTATGTCGTCGAAGACCCCCAGTAACCAATGCCGCAAGTGCCTTATCCAAGCAGAGACTACATAACACACAACAGGGGCATGCACAACTCTCACACGGACAGACTACACTCACAGTCACAACCAAGTAGTAAATATCATTCATCAAAAACTAGCACTCAACAGTAAACTTCCAAATACACACCACAATGGTATGTAATGGGTAGGACTACTATATTACTGAAGGTTTTATAAAACTTGTTCATATATTATCAAGGCCTACCGCGCATTCGGATTTCAAGTTAGAAATGACGTCAAGTACTTCGGATTCCGTAGTTGTTAGGAGTACAAACGAAGGGGTATAGTTATAATTGCTGGTAGTGGTTAAGACAATAACAATTTTTCAAAATAGGAAAATTTGTCAAAATTGGATTGACATTGGATTGAAATTGTTATTGGATTCAAGAGTAAGCTTAGGTTTGCAGTATCTATTGGGTTTGCACCACTTATTAACTCAGATGGGGAGGGGACTCTATTTGTTTTTTTTGTGTGTGAGACAATTTTGATAGTTTCCCGTAATTTTTTATTATTCGGGGTTCCCTTTTGTAATTCAGATTTCTCGTATTCCGTTTACCCATAATATGCCACTTTTAAGACTTCATTTTCCATATCGTTTTTAAACTTTTTATGTAGTTTGTCCCTGTTACTTATTAAAATATACATTTCAAAATCCCAGATGTTATTCATGGTTTCATGATTCGTTTACGATTAGAAATTTCAATAGTTTTGGAGTTGATTTTTATGATTATGACATTAGATAAGGTATAAATTAAGTAATTTGTTGCAAATTTTACATTTGTTGTATTATAAATCGGGCTAAGATCAACATATTTAATAATTTTTGCTAAAGAAGTGTAATCTATTTTGTTAATTATTTTGAGCTAATTGTTAAATTGGTATCAAGGTAAAGGTTGGTGATAAAGTGATCTGTAATTGATATTTTTACAACATAAAAATATGGCTTTCTTTACTTTTCAAGAGTCAAGTTTGTGTTCTAATGCTTTAACATATTCCTTATAGTGGAGATTTTCTTGTTCCAGCCCGGTCGTACGTGGTAGCAATTCATCGTACTGTTTTGACATGAAATCAACCGAGTTTTGAATGTCTTGGTTTTGTTGAACATAACTTTGAATGGATGAACCGAGAGCAAAGATTTTGTTGAGATTGGAGTGTTTTAAACATTTCCTTAATTTAATTCATGCATTTTTGGATATATCGACTTTGTTTACGTTATCCCCGTGAATAGTAGATTACATACACTTCCTATTTTGTCTCCTTGTTACCTTTGTACTTGTAACCTGTTCCTCATCATCAATAAAGGATGTATTAAGCGAAGCAATAACGGTATATCATTATTTATATATTTGAACCCCAGTTTAAAATTTTTGCTACTCTTTGAAAAATAACCCTGTATAGACGCATCGAAGCGATTGGGTAGGTAAAAGCTAGTGATTACAAATGTTAAATTGTTTGGATGATGGTGGGCAGATTTAAATAGTTAATTTTTTTCAAATATGATGAAATAGAAGTCAATTATATCGTGGAATAAGGCATGGGATACAGTTTATATTATAATATTGGCATAAGTATGACATCGGGATTGCCTTTTTTTTTTTTTTACACAAGCACTCTTATCATCATTTTTACCCACTTCACATGTCATATAAGCAAGCATTACATTCATCACACGAATCTCATAAGCAAACAAATATTTCATGAAAGAAACTTGTGCCCCGAAACCTTAAAAACTTACCGGTTTTTATAGAAGCTTCCTGCAGCACACCATCGAGCTTAGACTGAGATCTACCGGCGATTCCCCAAGTGAGCCCCGGCCTCCTGTTAGCAATTCTTACACATTCAATTACGGTGTTCTTGCCAGTAAAGCCAGTTGCTCCAAATATCACCAAGTCTAGTCGGGACATCTAGAACAGATTAATACAAAATTTACAAAAGTGTGTTTACAAATCGTGTTATCTGAATCAAATAAAACTCCAGCAACATAAGACAATTTTCATTCGTTAATATTAATATACTAAGCCCCATCGTCGGTGTACTGTGCACTTGCTTTGCAAGTATTATATAAACAACTAGCTGATAGCCGCTCGCTTCGCTGGGCGCAAGATAATATTTTATTACGAACCCTAGACGTAAAATGCCATGATTTTTTTTTTATGGGACTATCGTAAAATCCGTTTTAAGTGAGCGTCTACATTGCGAAATGAGTAACTATACTAAACTTTAAGTCAATCGGATGTATAGCTTTAAGCGTCGCGCGTCGCGTTTTCGGATGACCTCGCACATTGGTACATACGTACGAGTCGCACGCGCCGTATGCAATTATCTTGTATTGCCAGCAACTTTTACAGCTTTTTTTCAACCAATGGTGTGAAACGGTACAGTGACATTGATCGCTCGGATCGCCATGGAAAAAAATGTTGTTATAGCCTGCTTATTGGCAGAGGAAGAAGAAAATAAAATTCGAAGAAAAGTAGATCCTGGAATCATAATATTAATTTAAAAAGGCATTTGTATGGAGAATATAATACTTTACTTAAAGACTTATTGATGTTGATGAACGATTTTTCAGGTACTTGCTTGTACTTACTTGTACTCTATGGAAAACTCAAGATTTAGAAGGTCAATTGAATTGGAGGACAGACTTATTGCATGTTTGAGGTGAGTATTTTTAATGATAATTAAGTTATCAGGTATAATTGGGTTTTTGAATTAAAATAAACTATCAATTTTTTATTGTATTTTAATTATTATGTCGCTAAGTATTCATATTGATAATCGATGCAATTTTTTTTCAAATTATGTGTAGTTGATTACTTACCTATTAAATTAAATAAAAGGTTATAAAAAGTCTTGTGAGGAAAATCATTGTTGCCTACACAGTAAAGGAAAATGTTCCTGAAATATAAAGATATATTTCGAAATGAAAATCGAAACCACCAGTTTTAGTGGAAAATCTTCTAAGTTAGCAACATAAGACAATACTGAGTATCAGCACGTGCTGATATCATCGCTCGTATTTAATAACAAAATGAACAGTTTCAAAAAATCCGTTTTAGATATTTGTAAATAAGGAATTCAAGGTTAAGAAAAATGTACAATGTTTTTATAAAGATTTAATATTCCTAAATTATCCACAACATATTTCGCTATAGATGTATAGTTGTATAGGTATGTCATAAGTATTTGCGCTGTAAAATTGTTATTGTTACCTGATATCATGTTCTGTGGTCTGTGCACATGTTTTGGAATACCATGCAGTTCGTAAAGCACTTATTAGTTTGTGACGGAGTCTTTAGACTTCATAATGCAACCCAGAGCTTAGTGTGTAATTAGTAATTACACACGGATATTTACTTTATAATCAATATTTTTAATTCGTACCTACGTTTTTTATAGTCCACCTTATGGTAAGTGGTTGCTATGACCAATAGACATCTACATCTATCCTCGATTAAGAATCCAAATGCCATCTGATGGAATGCCTCCTATCCAGTAAAAAGCCTCCGATTCTCAGCAGTGAGCTGCTATTTTACCCCGGTCGAGCCGACCTATTCGTGCTACAAACATAATTTAGCTGCAGCGTGGCTCTACCACGTATAAAATCCGATTAATTATTCGATTAAGAATCAAAATGCAGATGCATTTTGATTCTTAATCGATGATAAATGTAGATGTATATAGGTTATGGGCCACAGTATCCACTTACCATCAAATGAACTGTGCTCGTTTGTCAA
>DWHP01002116.1:0-14898 GCA_018247895.1 Parnassius honrathi | reverse complement strand
TTTTTATTTATATAGATTTACCACTTGCTTAGCGGAAAATATAAACCATCGATTATATTCAACAAAGCTTTATCTGCTTGGATGAAAATATTTCTAAATCATGAAGGTAAGGCATGATCTTGATAACTCTGTGTAGTGATAGCGAAAAAGAATTCAGTACCTCCTACAAAATCAGTACCTTCTAAGACCCCATACCATCCCATGGGTATCGTAATAGACGACGAATAGGAATGGTACGTGAGGTAGGCAACAATACCTTTGTGTATCTTCGCGTATCAAAATAATAAAAAATTACGGTTGCCAAATCACTTGCTAAGAGAGGGTGCTAACTATTAACTATAACTATGGCAAATGTTCCCCCCACGTTCAGCAGCGGACTTTTGATGGGCTATATGTAATTATTAAATGATGGATAATATCTTGAGGGAGCAGAGAGAAAATGGGTAATACGTTCGTAATCGAATTATTGGTAGTTGTGATCTAGCGACAAAAGAGAAGGCAGAACGCGGTCGAGCCACTGTTATATCACTATACTACTTTCCGTGGTAAAGTCACGCTGCAGCTATGATAGTCGTAGCACGAATGGACTAGCTCGACCGGGGAAGGCCACGCTCTAACAGAATACCAGCGTAAAATAGCAGCTTAAGGCTGTTGTGTTGAGTGTAGAGAACCGGTGACCCCTTTTACTAGCAATGAGGCATTCCATCTTAGTGTTTGACAACGCATCCGCATTTTATTTTTAATCTAGGTTAAATGTAGATGACTATGGGCCACAGCATCCACTTACCATCAGATTGACTGTGTGTTCGTTTGGCAACCTTATTCTATAAAAAAAAAACTATCGCAGCAGTTCTCTCTGTGATGACAAACTAAGTGTCGATTAACCATACTCAGTTATTATTTCTTGTGAATCCCATACTAAGTCCAAGGGTAATTTGGCAGAAATATACCGGCTGAATTGAAATAGATTTCATAGTGAACTTTCACGATATATTTAAAATTATACCACGATAGTACGAAATTCTGCATTATTCAACTACGTTTTGTTTTAAGATGTCCGATGAAGCTTCCATAAACTTTCGTTGATATAAATAAGTATTACAAACCGGATTAACAAAAATCCTTTTAAAAACTTTTACTAAGTTAGACTATATGAATTTATCGGTAACGTTTTTTGTTTCGTTAATGGAACATCAATAAAAGAGTCTATGGAATAGAAAAACGGCAATCACTTTGTAAAAGAATGAAGGTGAGAATAATATAGCATCTTATTTTGTACTATGTTAAAGTCATTTATATAAAGTTTTCAGCTATAAAAATTTTGGTCCCTTTTTTAGGACTCTCTCTATGCTAGTAATTACTTCGAAGTCTTAAGTGCCATATGTATTATAATTTATTAGAATATGAATATTAGAATGTTATTAGGTAATGTTTTATTTCAGTTTGCAGTTACTTGTTAAAATGTTATTAAATGGTAAAAATAACTAATTAGAAGAGACGCGCTAAGTAAAAACTGTAAAGCGACCAACTGCTTTAATGTCAAGTCAGTATTTTTAATCTGTCTATATTGATGAAGCATATTTTATAACGAACAGTAAATATGCATGTCGCACACTTATTAGTCGTAAGTTGTTCTGTGTATTTCCAACTGCGGGTCACAGACCTCTTATTTCTGAGAGAGCTGTGGGGCAACTGATCCGCGGCGTTGCAACAGTTTTTGTTGGCAAAATTCACGTGTCCTTGAAGTATTTTACTCCTCGAATGTGTTGATTGTCTCACGATGTTTTCTTGTATCGCTTAGCGTGCGGTAAATCAACACCTATAATCGAAATTGAAATTGACTTGTTTGGTCGCTTAATGTAAAATTTACTTTAGTGACTTAGTAGAGTTAGTTTAGCGAGTGTCTGTACTAAGCTGTGCCATTTAACAATAAACACTTAACGTAGTCTTTATTTTTGTTCCCCTCAGTTGAGAAGATTTGTTGGATTACCCCATACGTCGTACTGATTTGGATATTACAAATTTAGACTGGAATTGTTGAAATTCCATTATTGTAAAATTAAATTATATGAGAATATCCACTACCTAATATCCACTATCCAATATCGTCCCGTGGGTGTCGACAGAGGGAGTTGTAACAGGTGATGGGCAGTAGCGTCTTCCTGATGAGAGGTCAAAATAATTAAAAAAAACTGCGGTTGACATATCGTTCGCCGAGCGTGTCAACTATGGCAAAATCTCCCTTATGAGGCAATTTATGGGGGTGACCTGTGTTCAGCGGTGTACTTTCTCTCTTTTTAATTTTATTTTTGCGTAGTTAGGGTGCGAAACAGCACACAGTCCATCGTGATGGTAAGTGGATCCTGGATTTAAAAAAAATTACCCAAATTATTGAAATTGTAGACTCGTGGAAAGCAGCGTTATCAAGATAGGCTGTGCTGGTCAATCCGTAGGTCCAATGTGGTAAATAAGTTAAAATGTGTAATTCACACTAGGTGGTGGGCCTCAGGGCCACATTTATTGCTTTTATTGCTGGCTGAAGCAGCATGGAGAGTGCCCTCAAATTGATGAGACACGACAAAGGGGTTCTTTTTAAGAGTAAACGCCTTCCGAAGCTTAAACTGGAGTCGTCCCCAACCCGAGATTTTTATTATTAAAAAATCAACTTCAGACATAAGTTTGTTCCAATACTCGATGACATGTTTCCGAGAAATATTACCACGGCCGGTGTAAAAAGCATCATCAGTGTAACAAGCAGTAACAGCAACAAATACAATCGACGTACAGAAAAACATCGTGGGTGGTAGCACACATCCTTGTGGAACACTAGCATAAATAGGCTCATAGTCAGAGTATGTAACGTTTACTACGACCTTGATGATCTGATCTGATGAAAACTGATGATCCTAAGGTGGTACTGTCGTCGCGCTACATGCAAAATGCACCGAAGCCTAAATTACGCTATCAAAGTTTGCAAATCCAAAATACCGCACTATATATAGAATAGCTCCGTAAAACACACACAGAGCGATGGCCGCTCCCCGGGTTAAACAGCTTGTCCGGTGGGAGATCTTCCCTTGTCATTCCACGGCCATAATCCAGTTGGACAATTTCTCGGGAAGCCCATAGGAAGGAAGCTTCTAAAGAAACGCATTGTGCCAAAGCCAATCGACGGCCTTCGCTGTGTCCAAAGTAACAATAAAGGCCTCCCTCTCGGACTCCACTGGTCCCGCTCATCTATGAGTCAGGTATTAGAACTACAACCAGCAACCAAGTTTCATTATTATGGAGAACAATGAGGCAATGGTGATAAGCCTGTAGTAGGACGGGTCGGAGCGGTTCGCCTTTTTGGGGATTGGGTGCACTAAAACTGCCTTCCATAAGTTCAAGATTACCCCTAGGGAGTAGGATTACCGTAAAAGGCACCTAAGAATCGGTGCTAACTCCGGTGCACCCATCTTCAGCACAATAGATGGGATTCTATCAAGCCTACTCGACTTTTGACGTGCAGGGAGAGGAGTGCTTTGCACACTAAGCGCTTGAAAACTGCACTTTCAACGTGGAGCAATAACACTGTGGGATGGTCGGCGGTGTGTACCCCGTCATCGGCAGCCAAGTTGGACGCAAAAAAAGAACATAAGAGATCGACTTTCTCCTTTGCGGCATGGGCCAGTGAGTTGTTCTCCCGATGCAGATATGGAACAGATGCCTGAAAGAAATTCTCTCGGGGAGCCTTGGCAAAACCCCTTAATAAAATAGAACACACCTTAATAATAGCGTTAGAGAAGAGAGCTTGAGTAGTTTAAGATCTTGAATCATATTCAGTTAGAAAACGAAAGGCAAAAGGTAAGAAACAATTATTATTTATACGTGGTAGAGCCATGCTGTAGTTAAATTAGTAGTATAGTTGTAGCACGAATGTTTCGGCTCTACCGGGGAAGGATCACACTCTCAGAGAGTACCAACGCAAAATAGTAGCTTAATGCTGCTGTTTTTCGTATGGTGAGTGCAGAGAACCGGAGACCTTTTTTACTGTAAATGAGGCATTCCATCTTAGTACTCACGGGTGATAACGTATTTTGATTCGTAATTGAGGATACATGTGGGTGTGTATGGGCCACAGCAACCACTTACCATCAGGTGGACTGTATGCTCTTTTGTCACCGTATACTAAAAAAATATTCAAAGTATTATTGTTATAAACTATTTATTTGTTTTTTACTAAAAATAAAAATGACTGACAGTAGTTCCCTTGGATATCATTGGCAAAACACTTTAATAAAATTAGAGGGGGAGAGGAGAGCTTGGTCAGCTTGAAATCTTTAATTCACGTCCAGTCAGTCAAAGCAAAACGAAATATACCTAATAATTCAGTCTTATTTTTACTATCTACATATTTGTTTTTACCAAAAATAAAGAGATACAAGTTAAATAATTGCGGCACTTACTCTATTTTTCATTGAGGATATTATACCAAATTTTAATCTGTACATAAGTGGTGCTTGCAAAAGCAAGCTCAGCATCCTCTCGAACTTTGCGCCCGGGCTCCAGCCTGGTTAGCCTGTGGTTAAATCAGGCCCTGGTTGGACTCCTTTACTGCTGAGGAGTTCATTTCGGTAGATGGTACTTGTAATCATTGTGCCGCCAAGCAATTGTGCTTGTACTGCTACGTTTCGGCTTGTAGACTATAAGCAGCCATTGCAACACAGCTTATAAGGATAATAATTCCGTCTTGGTCCTCAAATGTTACAACTCATCGTAGTCTTCTCTATTAGAAGTTTGTTGCAGGTGTTCATGGGCTGAATTAGCCACTTGTCACCGGTTTTTCATCTTCGCCTTCGGAGTTCACACCTCATCTGTGTTTTTTTTAAATTTGAAGTTTGTTGCTGGTGTTCATGGGCTTCACTTACCATCAGTTGAATTTTAAGTTCGCGTTCACTTCAGTATAAAAAATACACATTAATTCTTATGGATGGTGATTTTATTAGGTTACTTTGTGCATGTGATGTAAAAATATAGCGTAAATAGGCCGAAATACCTGTTTAAAAAAATATTAACAATTTTAAACGGCTACCGGCGACCTGACAAAACGTATTTATGTAAAAAAAATTATAGTAATGAGTGATAAACAAGCACACAGTCCACCTGATCCTAGGTGGATGCTGTGGGCATTTGACATCTACATTTATCCTCAATTAAGAATCAAAATAAAAATGCGTTGCTACCCCGGGGGGCTAAGATGGATAACTTCGTTTTTAGTAAAAAGCGTCTCCGGTTCTCTACTCTCACCATACGAAACACAGCAGCATTACGCTGGTATTCGGAAAGGGCGTGTTCCTGCCCCGGTCGAGCCTACCCATTTGTGCTACAAACATTATATTGCTGCAGCATGACTCTGTCACGGAAGATAAATTGTATTTTTATTAAAAACTCAGATATGCGTAGTAATCACTCGGTGGGATTGCGGATTATAAATGGTGGCGGCTTATTAAGATAGGTATAATTATGACGAAATGTTTTAAATATCTATCTTTTAATAAGCGTGTATGTAAGTTCATTGTTCGCGTGAATAATTCATTAGCCGAAGGTATCTATAAATCACATTTATACATTTATACACATTGTTTACTATGATGTGATGTTTGAAAATGTGCTAACTATTCACATACAGTTTTATATCTCTAGGCGTTATCGTGCTGCACATTCTTGCGATATCTTTATACATACAGGAGGAATTATTAAGTATGTACAAAGATATTAGTAAATTATTTATATCAAAAATATAGTAATACTAAATTCGGTTGAATGAAACGTATATTTTTCAACCGACTAATTTTTTTTTGTTGTTTCTTACGTGGTACACGCCGCAGCTATATTACTGGTATAGTTGTCGCACGAATGGGTCCACTCGAACGGAGGGGGACCACGCTCGTACATAATACCAGCGTAAAATAGCAGCTTAACGGTACTGTGTTTCGTATCGTAAGTGTAGAGAACCGGAAACACTTTTTACTGGAAACGTGTATTCCATCTTAATTCTCACGGGAGACAACGCAGCTGAATTTTGATTCGTCATTGAGGATAGATGTAGATGTCTATTGGCCACAGCAACCACTTAATATCAGATGAACTGCGTGCTCGTTTCTCACCTTAATCCTATAAAAAAATATACGCCTGAATTTATTAATGTTTATATTGTAAACTTCAAATACGAGTTTTCGTGACATCAATATATACATAATACTAGACTAGTAGGTAGCCAAAGAATTTAAAATTTTCGTAAATGTAATCCCTTGTTTCCGTAGAAGAAATCACGTTTCTTTAATATTTTAAATTTTGGATTCGAAAAATGTTTGATTTCACATTAGAGCATGATATAATTGAATTCTTTGCGCCTTCACAAGTACCTACATTAAATATTGCTTCCAATTTAATAGTTAATAACATATTAAAAGACGAATTAACCTGCATTCGGGAGTTAAAGTGGGCTATAAATGTTGCTTGTATGCTCTCTAGCATAAAGGCACTCTCGCGTCCTCACCAACCTAGGCTAAGTAAGATAACGTAAGGCGGAGGTACGTTTTTAGCCGACTCTACAAAAATATCTTGCATGTATGTTACGCAATAACTTCGTCAATTTTAAACTGGTTTTGATTATTCTTTGTTATTTAATTGGTTACACCTCACACTTCCTCCTGTGCAAAATTTATAAAAAAAATCACTCCTAAAGGTGGCAAAATAGGAGATGAAGTCTAAATGTATTTACAATTTAGATGACATTGTGATTGTGATATCCCGTAGTCGACCCTAAAGGTTAAAAAGGCTATCATTTATTAATAAAAGTAGGAGCCGACTTCGATTAACTAATAAGAATAAAATAACTTCACATTCTGAAGTTCTTATTCAGCTCGTCGTTAGCCATGCCGAGCTACTAACTGATAAGATTCCTTTTTTTGATTATTTAGGAGTCTGGGTAGGCACGCACCGCTGTGTCCCGGAAGGGTATAAAGAGCTAGTATAATTACAGAATGTGATCGATTAACATTTTTTTTAAAGAATATGTGTGACAAAAGAGCACAGGATGCTGTAGCCCATAGACATCTACATCTATCCTCTATTTAGAATCAACTAAGAAAAGAAGTCGTTAGGGCTTTAATTCAATATGTTTTAGGACCGCCCTCGGTATGTTAAACTATTTCATTCCATTTATTACTTTAAAGTCGACTTTAATTTTGTAATAAACTCTTTTAAACAATTGGTTTCGTATGGGACTTTGCGTAGTTCTGAACCAACTATGTGGAAGCTGGGTAATCTGACCACTAGGCTAAACGATCGTCATAGCATTAGCATCTTCAATTTTTAAATAAATACAACTTGGTTTGATGAAGCGTGCGTTAGAAGATTTTAAAGAATTATTTCAACGATTACAATGAAATTCTTAGGGTATCAAGAATTTTTTTATGAATTCGATGTAAGTAAACACTATTTGTCACCGTTAGCTAAAGAGATAGCCGGAGATTAAATTGTTTAACGGGAGAAAATATTTTATTTTTCTTATTTTAAAAATAGTAGATATTTTATTATTGTGTTTAAAAATGAATTCTAGTAGCAATATTTAACAGTATTAATATTACCGTTATAACTCTAAGTAAGCTTAAAATGCTTGTGTTATGTGTAAACCACTCGTTTACGACAGTAGTCGAATGGCGGATTTGAACACATGCCTTTTTAGCTTCACAAACTGTTTTCTAAACCACTAGGCAAATGACGCTTATAAATTTGTTGTTCTATTATAGATTATTTAAGTTTGTTGTTCTATTATAAACTAATTACTTTCCTGTGTATTCGTTCTGCTTCACATTGGTTTGTATGGTTCATTTTTAAATCTTGTGCATGTCCTTGTGACTGTGGAGTGAGTGCGGCGACAGACAGTCGTACAAACAAAGGGTGGATTACTCATTTACTCAGCCAACATTGAATATTACTTTTGTTTCACCTTGAAATTGAAAGTAATCCAAATGAATACGTTTCTCTTCGTGTATTCTTGGCTTAACTGACAATATCGCGTTGGAAACACTGTGAAGAAGTCATGTGTCAGACGTCATACTTTGTTACATTAAATTACGGATACAACATTTTTAACATCATTACAACCTATCAAAGTCCATTGCTGTGTTTAACAGGCCTCCCTCATCGGAGAAATTTGCCATAGCCCTCTCTCCCTCACGTGAGATTGAATGAAATTGGACACACCATCACTAGAACCATGGGATGATATGGGTTAGTGCATTCTCATAAGCCGCGACTACGAGGCGATAGTTTATTGCATACGATAAAAATTGTGATACTATTTTAAACGAAAAATTAAAGTCGCGTAACAAAGCGGAAAAAAAATTAATTCGACAAAAAGATTAAATTTTATTTGTTTTGTAATGGTTTAAAGTTATTCATTTACATTTTCCCAATTCAGAATTGATTATCATTCAACTCTATGCAGGTATTATTTAAGAAATACGTCCAATGTTACTCACTACCGAAAACATGAGTTGTAATACAATTTTTTTATTTACTGGATTTGCTGAAAGATTTATGAAATCTGCGTGTTTATTCTTAAAACTGTGAAACATCGGCCTTAGCTCAGTAAATAGCTTTTTACTTACCACTCATTCAAAATGTCTTCTAATATTCTGAATTCTATAACGTCATGTGGAATGTTATTTTTGAGCTCGAAAAAGTGATGTTGTATATGTATTTTTAATTTTTATAAAGATGTATCTGATTGTATAAGTGTTATATCTTTTTTTTTCATAAAAAGGCTTCCATCGAATTAAATACACTTTAAACAATATCATTTAATACGTTTTGAATATAGTCAGATTAATTTTCTACCTTAAAGTCACTCTGAGCAGGTACAACTCTTATACTTGGTAGTATCATGCTAAATCTATATTATAGTTGTAGCACGAATTGGTCGGCTCGACCGGGGAAGGACCACACTCTCACAGAATACCAGCGTAAAATAGCAGCATAATGCTACTGTGTTTCGTATGGTGAGTGTAGAGAACCGGGTACCCCTTTTACTAGAAACGAGACATTCCATTTTGATTCATAATCGAGGATTAATGTAGATCTATACCTAAGGGCTACAGCATCCACTTACCATAAGGTTGACTGTGAGCTCATTTGTCACCCTTAATCTATAAAATAACCTTCTTATCTTGTTGTAAATAAGAAAAATTATGTATTATGTAATGATCTATATTTAATAAAACAGCTGTTCTTTGCTATTCTGCTGTCAAATAGCACTGAATCCACTAACATATTCCGATTTAAAGGTCCGGGAGCGCAGTGACTAAGCATATTAATGCGACGCTGGGCTACGGTCGGTTGGAATCCGAATGATCACAACGTATCGGTGGCTTTTTTGCTTAATGTTTGTTGTGCATGGACAGCCGTGGCGACTTAACATGAGGTGGACGCTACCGGGTTTATCATTCTATAGGAAATGTTTTGGACGGTTAAATTATTTTCAAGGAAGCTTCCTTCTATCAAAAGCGGATTGATCCTCACAGTTTTATCCCGCAAGTCTCTGTCGACATACACTGGCTGGCGCCAACTGTTATCATACGTGGTGTTCTGTCAGTCATGTGTAGTCTTTTAGTAATGTTGTGGTGGTAGCCTTTAAATAATTTCATATTTATTTTCCTTTATTTTCATTTTCACGCCCATATATTTTTAAATCGACAGAGCATGTATGAGTATACCATACACTTCCTTATTATGACGTTTAAAATTACACCCAATTCAATTATTCGAGTTTACCGCTTTTAATTGTTTGTTTACATGATTTTAAATGGAGCCTTTCCTTTGGGACAACATGTATATGAGAGTATCTTAGTTCATTTAGACGAATATTTTGTTCGTTCTATTATTGGGCTCGTAAAAGGCCACTTGTGGATCTTATAATGATTCATGGATTCTTTTCGCTCAAGTGCATTTTACTGGGCTTTATTTTAAATTTTATTTTGTATGACCGGTCGATAAAACAACCTTATTACCCAGGGAATAATGTAATTTTATATCTACAAATAAATAAAATTGATGAGTCCGTTGTTAATGTCAAAATATCAGCTTTTTACTAAATGCAAAGTATATACGGAACTTATAACAAAAATATTTTTAAAACTTGTCTGTCTGTGTGTTTATTCCAGCTAATCTCCGAAATGGCTGGACCGATAACCGATACTAATGAGACTTTTACTGGCAGATAGAGTTATTTGTTTACTATTACATAAGCATGCGTCGATGCTCATGCAGGAAGTCGATAGATGCAGGTGGCTCGGGACCGTACTTTGTGGCATACCTTGGGGGGGGGGGGGCTATGTTCAGCAGTGGACTTGTAAAGGGCTGATTGATGATGATGATGATGATGACATAAACAATTTTTTTTAATTTTGTCTGTCTATCTATCTCTCTGTCTGGGCCGATAATTGTGATGAAACATTACGTACATATAGAGTGCAATATCAGGAAGGATCTAGGCTGCATTTTATCCGGAAAACTTGAATATTTTTTTAGGAAAAAACTAAAAATTGCTAAAATATAGCCTTTGCTGAATCTGAATAACGCCACATTAATAAATCATACTAGACGAAGTCGGGGCGTGTTGGTAGTACAAAATATAATTGCAATATCGTTATAATAAATTCTACCCGTCGACTGCAGATGAACGTTGTTCTACCGTGGGTAGAACAACGTTACCATATTTTATGTCCGCATTAGGTAAGCAATATTTGCATGAAATATAGGTGAAATATTTTGATGCTATACAACTTAATATGGCGATAAAATATTTTAATAGTAATTTAATTTCTAGCATCATTACAGGTACCCACAGTTCTTTTAATGGTGGTCAACGTTATAAATTCTTAGTGGAGTACAGACTGATGTAACCTGTAATTAAATCAAAGTAATGAAATTTTACAATATTCGTATATATCTTTTGCGGAATCGTACATCAAGTTCAACTTTTCAATAACTTGCTTTTAACATTATAATATCTCTTTTATAGATTAAGGGTGACAAACGAGCACACAGTCCACCTGATGGGTAGTCAATGCTGCGGCCTATAGACATCTAAATCCATAATCCATTAAGCAGATATTTTGTCACAAAATGCAGATGCGCTGTCACCCATGAAGACTTGAGATTGAATGCCTCGTTTCCAGTAAAAATGGTCCCCGGTTCTCTACATTCACCATACGAAACACAACAGCATAAGGTGCTATTTTATGCTGGTATTCTATGAGAGCTTGATCCTATCCCGGTCGAGTTAATATATTCGTGCTAGAACCATAATAGAGCTGCAGTGTTACTCTACCACGTAAAATATCTGAAGGAAAACTACTTTTCCCAAGTGAAACCCCGGCGTTCGATAACCAAGATATAGAAAAGTGAGAAGCGATCTATCTTTAGAACAATAATTACAAGTGTTGTTGAACTGGAACCTAGCGGAATTTAGCTTAGTGCGAAAGATGACTGTTTCGCTAAATAATTAATATTCCAACGTCTCACTATGAACGATGTTGGGTTATTAAGCTCTATGTAGATGCAATAAAGATATCATAGTTAGTCTGTAGGTAATTAGATCAAGATTTATGATGTCGCCGTGTACTTGTACAAGCATGGTCGAGTCAACCGTGTGGGTGATTAAGATTCCATTCAAGCATGCACTTCACATTTTCACGAAGAGTTTTTCTTGATCACTAAACGTTTTTTCCTTTTTTTATATATGATTTAATTTTTAATAGAACAAGAATTCTTTTTGCATGTACTAAGCAATTTAAGTAATTGCTTAGTAAACGCGAAAAGGCATGCTCACAGATAAAATGATAGTAATTGACTGAAAGATACGGACAGCCAACTCTTTTACAAACAAAACTATCAAGATTAACCTTTCCCGACATTTTGCGTTGTATGTGTAAAACAAACAATGGTATGTTGATAAAAGCTATTGAGCTTTATATAGTCAATTTAAACATAAGCCTATAACCACCATCTACTGGAAGCCATATTAACTTTCTGGCGTAGTAACCTATTACAATACGAACGTGATAAAGTAAGGTGATGAGTTGTCTTTCGCTACCATCACACGGTACAATAAACTTAATTATTTTTAACAGTGTTTGAGAGAAACATAAAACTTTAATCTTTAACAAAGAGAAAAGCAGTCATGAGCTGGCCGCATTTATCACAGAAGGGAAACTAATAGTAGTAAACGTATAATATGTATATGAATAGTATGTTGGAGCGATGACAACTGCAAGGCGACTTCCGGTACCAGGATGTGTTAAATAGAAGTAGAAGTGTGGTAGAGACCTATTATACACTGTAGACTTCTGCAGACTGATATTTAAAAGTAAAGTAAAGTTACAGCCTATGTACATCCCATTGCTGGGCACAGGCCTCTCCTCATTTCTGAGATGGTTTTAGGGCAAGGAAGTGTCCGCCGTGCAGCCCCAATGCTGCCACATGTCTTTGAAATATTTTTATCTTATTCCTCAGACATACAGGTTTCCTGACGATGTTTTCCTTCACCGCCGAGCACGTGGCAAATCAGCACTTAAAATTGCAATTAACAATTTCATTGGTGCCGGCAGGGATCCAACCCGGGTTATTCGCGTTCAGTCATATTTACAGCGAGCGTTAACCACCTGAGCTATCCGATAATGACTGATATTTGGAAAACCATAATAAGTTACCGTTATAGCCCATAAAAGTTCACTGCAGAACGTAAGCCTCGTGGGGGGGATATCTCATATTTGCCATAGTTGCCATGCTTGGAAAGCGGGTTGGCAGCCGCAGTTTTTTATTTTTAGTCGTTATTAGGAAAACGCAGTCACCCATCTCCTGATTTGTTTCCCCCTGTCGCTTCTTACGGCAACCGCGGTGATTGAATGAAATATATTATAAGAGTTGCACACAAATTAACTGTTTAGGAAAAGTTATCTATGAAAGATTAGGGAAACTTATATAATTTAATTTAGTTAGGATAGCTTATATATAACGTAAGACTTTCATCAAAGTCATTTTTATTTGCTTATTTCGACCGCCTAATTCATTTACATCATTCGTCCAACCAAGATGTACCTGCGTCTAAAAATTGCATCGGTTAATTCGGTATTTTATAAAGTACAGGTGTTTTCAATAGAAGGCATATCCGCAGGGCAAGGAGGTCACGGTCCTGCGATCGTCCCGATAACGGTAGCCGCAGGGTAGACTATAAATCCGGGATCCGACCAATTGATAACGATCTAATATCGAACGGTCATTCGATACTCACCATTGTTTGTTTCCTACAATACTAAAAATTTTATTTATAAGTAATACAATTACGGAAACTGATTGTTTGTTTGTTATCATAAGATTTTTATATCCATCGGTGTTAATTACAGTAATATGAATTGTGGGTTGTGTTCATTTATTCCTTAACGATCCTAAAGGATCATTATCATTATCCTCCTATATCCATAGCTATAAAAGGCCACTGTTGAATATAAGAATCATAATTCTAATCTACTTTTGCCAAAGTTGGCGGGTTGGCAACCGCAATGTTTTTATTATTTCGAGCTGCTATCGTGATGCTGCTCATCCGGGGATGATATGGAGTAGCGAATTCTGATAAGCCGCTACTACACGGCAATTAATTACGAGTTTTATACAACAGCCGTGGTAGCTCAAATGATTAGCGCTCGCTATAAATTTCACAGTACGCGAGCAAACCGGGTACGATCCTCGCCTGCACGAATGAAATTGTTAATCGCAATTTTAGGTGCTAATTTACCACTTGCTCGGCGGTAAAGGAAAACATCGTGAGGAAACCAGTATGTCAGTGAAATAAGAAAAAAATTATTTCGCTGTCATGTGAAGTTCGCCAACACGCATTGGGGCAGTGCAGTAGACGATTCCTTGCCCTAAAACCAAAAAAAGTAAGACACAGGTATATAGGCTGTGACTGTATTTTATTTTTTATACAACTGCCTATATTCTTCATTTTAATGGTTAATTTGTCATTGAAATATAATCGTGCTGCATAGAAATCAGCTTCCATGTAAAAGCCTTTTTAAAAAAAAATAAGAATAACACGCGACCACACAGTCCCCCTGATAAATGAACTAATTCCACCCTTTATAAAAAACTAAAATGCAGATAGATGCGTTTGGCACTCCTGAAAGCTAAGAGAGAATGCCTCGTTTCCATTTAAAAAAAATTCGGTATCTTACACTTGTCATACGAATCACAGAAGCATTTAGCTGCTATTTTACGCTGGTATTCTGTGAGAGCGTGGTATTTTCCCGGTCGTGCTGACCCATTTGTGCTTCAACCATAATATAGCTGCAGCATGATTCCACAACGTGTACCTAATGATTTACTTATATTAAAAACAACGGATTTTAATGTTCTTCAAGTAGAGATTAGTGCTGCAATATTACAAATTGAATAAGCCCAAGTTAAAAGTATCTAATATAAAATACAAAAAAGGAATACTCATCTCACTTTGAAAAGGCGCTGTCGATCGTTTTCGTGTCGAAATATACGATCGTAGATAAGATCGGACTTTAACATTATGAATTTTGTTTTAGAAACAAAACATTGTTTATACTCACATGAAAACAGTCCGTAACGAGGCAAAACAAATCGAACGTATGAATTCAAGGTGACAGGAGAACACTTACAATTTGTACTAACTAATGTCTTACGTGATATTACGAATAAATTATACTCGTGTATAATTATAAACGTCGTAAAATGAATAAATTATAAACGTCGGGATAGTAAAAATAAGTAAAAGTGTTAAATTAAACGCGATAAAATCCGTAAATAATAGTTTTATTTAAT
>DWHP01002115.1:0-14898 GCA_018247895.1 Parnassius honrathi | reverse complement strand
CCCCGGTCGAGCCGACCCATTCGTGCTACAACTATATTTTTAATATAACTGCAGCATGGCTCTACCACGTATAAAAAAACATGGCGGGCATTGCTCTGCACGGGTGCATTCGTTTGCGAACTGTCAGACTCTTTAAACTATGATATCGTGCCGTGGGTGTCGTTAATAGACGATTGAGAGAAACTGAAACAGGAAATGGACAGCAGGAAACGAGCAGCATTTGATAACAACTCAAAATTATAAGAAACTGCGGTTCCCAATTCACCTGCCAAGCGTAATAGCTATGGCAAAATCCTCTATACGAAGTTATTTTGTGGAATATGTTTTTTACAGCTGTTTTTTGTTACAATATTTTCATGACGTAATAAATTGCTATCGCTGTTTTCTATAACGGGTATTTACTGTTACGATTTTTTAATTTACCACAGGAGCTCCAGAATGAGGTCGGCGCCTTACTCGAGTTCCGAGACCTCGTCATCGAGACGTTCCCAAACCTGCGCTCCAAAATGGCGCCGTCGACGCCGGCGAGTGGCACGCGCAGGGATTGGGAGCCCGGGGTTCGAGTCCGACGGAAACTCGCCGGGGGAAGTGGCGACACCACCAGGGCCAAGCCGCAACCTTCCGTACAAGATTCCGGATTTAGCACCGAGACTTCATGTGGAAAAGACGCGCACTCCTCCGCTTCGGCCTCTGCGTCCGCATCCCGATCCCGACCACTGGAAGACGAACTGTGGGCTCTGCTTGATACTATCCAACGTAAGGGCATCCGTATACGCGACGAAGCGGAACTACTGCGAGGGGAGTTGGATGAGAGACGATCGGAGACAACGGAAGAATCGTTCGCCCGCGCTTTGTCGGCCGGATGCGGGGATTGTACAGATCTCGTCCGATTGCGGAGCGAAAGGGACGCTTTACTTGCGAGGGCGGCGCAGTTGGAGGCAGCCGCTGCTCTGAGTCCGCCCCCGCCAACTCATACATCACTCGGTCGTCTCGACACAACGCTCGAAACGCCAATTCGGCCTCCGCTTGTGCCAAGCCCCGACTCGAAGAAATTCGCGGCGATTCTCCAAGAGAGCAATCCCGTAGAACTTCAAAGGCAACTCCTCACTTCCGTCGTACAAAACCAGGTTTGTATTTAGCACGAAATGCAAATTATTTTATCGTTTTTCACCTCGCGTAATACACGGGTATACTGATTTAAATTTTGCGTAATGGAAGCCAACGTAAAGCTCTCTGAAAAGGTCTTAATAATAATCAATCATTACAATACATCACGCACAAAATATACTGTGTATAGTAACTTGTTGCAAATTACTGCTGCAATATTCTTACCTAAGTGATTTCTTTAAGAATATTGCAGCAGTAAACACTACACATTAAATAATAATGATATCCTCCAAACTGAGACTAGCCGTCGACGCTGGATACGATTATAGTGCACCAGTTGTTGCGCAAACATGGGTGCACTTTCTTTCCCTCACTCCTATAGTCCGGTGAGATGGAAAACCGATATGCCCGAAGAGTGATCAGGCGAAGGACCAGCTACTTTAAGAGTACAGACCAATGAGGCAGTCGACTAACATATTGAAAGAAATTACACGGATTTTATCGCATTAAATTAAACTTTTTTTTAACTCTCGTTGTTCAGAGTGCTATGCAGCAGCCTTTGTCACGGGAGAGGAGAGGGGCTTCAGTGTTTGAGGTGTGTGAGGTGTGAGATGAAACCGTAAAAGTTGTTTCATTCAATTGCACTATCCTATTTGTCATTCATCATCGAAGTGGCTGTGTATATACGCAGAAACGAGATTATCCATAATCTTATCGTTAATCAATGAACCGTTTGGAGGTTGCTTATATTCGACGATATAGTCAATATGTGATCAGGTAGATGTGACGTGAATCATGACACAGTGTAGACTTGTCAGCTTTCGTGATGATCCCATTTGATGTTAACAAGTAAATTGCACAATATTTTCTAAAAGTTGTTACTGCCTACATTTTTTTTTCGCGCTCTCTGTTTTAATATTAACTAATTGACAAAACTGTATAATACAAACGAATACCTGTTTTATGTCTGTGACACAAAGTGCACAGTGATTAGTAAAAAGCTTTAATTTGTACACAGTACCAGTGAGGTAACAAGGTACGTGCGAGTTGATGCCGGGTAAGTTGTCATTGCTATAATCCGGGGCGGTGTGACGCTGTGACGTAACTTAGAATTCAGCAAAATGACGCGGAACAATGAAGTCTAATGGACTGTGGCCGCGATCAGCCAACCATCGCCATTAAACTGGTAAAAAATAATCCATTCGGCTCTCTTTTGTTGGTCTCCGCTGTATGTTTTGTAACGGACTTCGCAGTTTACCTTATTCCGCGTGATGTATTTGACTTTGCTTTCAAAGCGTGCTCAATAGTAGTACAATATTGTTTTTAATCAGTTATTATGTTTTTCCGTTATGAAATTCTCAGTAGCTGCCCGAATTCAGGAAGTTGGCTGAGTTTCACCGCCGTGCCTTGGAAAGCGTGTACGGCGGTTGGCTCTTCGCCTGATCTCTCACCGATCGTGTCGGTTTATTATCCCATTGTACTATGATAGTGAGGGAATAGAGAGTACACCTGTGCTTACACTTGAGCAATGTAATCCTGTCCTGCGCAGATGGCTAGTCTACGTTGAGGCTGGTCGCCATGATCGAAGTCGATCTGGAGGACATTATTAAGTATTATTCTTTTTACACCAATAACTATAAATTAATAGCTCACTCATAAAATAGTGCCACAAGCTACCCCATAACATAGCAAAAAGTATTTTTTGCACTGAATATGACCTCGCTGATTTAAAATTGGCCAATCGAATACACAGGGACAACCACAGTAACACCAGACTAAAATATTGATTTCTTTGTTTTTCCATAAATGTGTACCTAACTAACTTTTTATAAGAATTAAAGTACGTAGGGGAGATATTGTTTCACTGTCGGCGTACTTTAAATACCGAGTAGTGGCGGTGTAAGAATATCACTTATCTTATATCGGCTTACGGGTGTTAAAAGAGACGACAAAGAGAAACCAACCAGGAGATGGGCAACAACGTCGTAATAATATCGAGAAAATTAAAAGAAGCCTGCCAAGCATGGCAACTATGGAAAATATTCCCCTTATGAGGCCATCCATGGGAAGGTTTATGCTCACTTGCGAATTTTCATAGGCTGTAATTAATAAAGGAATGGTTAATAAATACCGGTTTGTAATTCGGTTTTGAAAATAAATGATAGTGCGAATCACGCGTTTACGCTCACTAAATTTGAAGGTTAGGTTACATTCGTATCCGATAGGCATTACGTACCTACTACTTATCTTTACGGTATGCGACTGTTTGCATTTTAGTGCCTATTTAGCGTGCTCAATTATGTATTTATTTCATAAACACGGTTTCCACCAGCGACGAAGTTGTGGACAGGACGTTACGAAATCTGCACTTGTATATTTTTTTTTATACTTCTAATATTTTTTTTTACTTCTATACTTGTTAAGTGTAATTGAAGTGCAGGAAATTCCTCTGTGTTTTTGGATTCTACGAGTATACGTAAATTTTTAATGGTTATCAAAATAATATTTGGCTCAGTCACTCTTCTTTATATTTGTTTCTGGTAATAACTGTTATGTTGTTTTTAGTGTTTTTTCCAATTTAGTCAAACATACGATTTAAATATTAATATTTTGGTGATCTATCTTTTGCTTTATTTTATCTTCAAAGAAACTTCATTTTATTTTTTACAAAATTAAGGATATTTGGTAATTTCTTCAAACTACGATACTATCAAAGTTTTGCGTGAAATAAATGAAGTAGCCGTAGCCCCAATGGCAGCCACTTTATTCCATCCTATCTCGTAGGTGTCGGCTTAGGGAAGTATTAGAAAGAACTTGTGGCATATAATAAAGATGTTAAAATTAATTTCCTAAGATCCGCGTAAAAAAACAAGCGCACGCGTCAACCACTAATACCACCATCAACACTACTCTCAAAACCCTACACTAGGAAAGTCACACCATCGTTAATAATACGACTTGTGTTTCGTCACTAAACGTGGTATAATCGGGAGAAATAGATTGCAACGGCTGACCGCTATGTGAACACCTGATTCGGTTAATTAATTACACATTACACACAACCAACGACGGACAGTATCGTTAAAGACGCGAAAGATTTGATAATGCGATAGCTAATTCTTGCGAGCGTGGCGCTCACAGTCACTCCTTCCTTCTGTGGGAAAGGCTAGACTAGACTGACGATTAATAAGGACAATAATAAATGCACAAAGTAATAAGCACGAAGGTCAAAAATATTTGTATGTTTTTTCCAGGTGTACTGCGAGCAGCTGAAACGCGCGGCGAATCAAAGGTCGCAACTTTTGGAGAGACTTGAGCGTGCCAGAGAAATCAATGAAGACCTCAAATTCAGAGTAAGTATCAGGAGTAAGTTCATGTATCTCGTCGACACACGAAAATGCGATTTGTCTCGGGCTTAAACTGTTTCATAACTATGTTTCAAGAGTCCCCTTCACAAAAGAAGACCCTAGACGCGGCGGCAGTCTTCACTAAATTAGATTTGCTGTTAAATTCAATACTTTGCATTTTAGTCCACATATTTCCGCGCAACGTCTTTTGTGAAATAGTTTGAACCAAAGACTAAATATAAACTATTTTTTGTAATAAGACACTAAGTGGCCAACGTGTAAACTAAAAATTATAGTACGAGTATATAGTTTTTTTTTTCCAAAGAATATCCAAATTTATATTAAATTTCAAATATATAAATACTGATATACAGTTATTGCAGTTTTTGAAAAATTGAGTAAATAAGGTTTCAGTTTTTATTTCAAATAATGATGAAGAGTTCCGTGCATATAACGTCACCCTTTCCTACATCTCTCTGCAGCTGGGTAGGTTTCGTACTCTGGTTCTGTACTCGGATAGCCATCGTAGCTCTACTGTACAAACACTTCAGCACTTCGATATACCGACAGTCAACTAGACATCGCTGAAGAGACTGTAGCACCGCCCAAATTTCGACGGAATTAAAGGATTTCTCATAGTCCACATACGTCAGACAAAGTGGCAGATTGTACTCTTCGGACTTCTTGTACCTTTCGGACTTCTCCAAATAAAATTGCTATTTAAAATAATGCTTTGTCACGTGCTCGGCAGTGAAGCACCTCGTAAGACTACATACTCGTATCAGAGAATTACTTTTATACGTGGTAGAGCCATGGTACCGCCTTATTATGGCTGCAGCACGAATGGGTCGGCTCAACCGGGGAAGAACCACGCTCTCAGATAATACCCACATAAAATAACAGCTTAATGCTGCTGTGTTTCATATAGTGAGTAAAAAGCGGATGACCCTTTTTACCGGAAACGAGGCGTTCCATCTTAATACTCAGGGATGACAACACATCTGCATTTTGATACTAATTTGAAGATAGCTATAAATCTCTATGGACCACAGCATTTACTCAACATCAGATAGACTGTTTGTTCGATAGAACTATATAAATATAAATAAGGGTGGTCCCGTTTTCTATTATAAAAATTGGATGCATCGACATATTTGTCGGTCACAACTACGTTATTGATACTTTTACCACCACTAAATGTTTGTTTCAAAGGGAAGCAATTTATCTTAAAGTTACTCTAATGTAAGATTTCCATACAATATGAACTCTTTATGGAGGCTTGAAGGAGAACCGACGGTATGACTTTGGTCCCTTGGTGTTAGAGCCGGGGCGGCATCAGAGACGGCTGAAGTGAGCAAGTAGCGCAAGTATGATTCCATGAGAGATCATTAAATATTGGTGCCATTTCCTGTAGAGACTATCGGTCCTCTGTCCCGGAAAGAAATAGCCAGAAATTCAGCGAGACTTTTATTTTCTATGTAAATCATACAATAAGAAATGTTATACAAACTATTCACAAAGTTTATTTTAGAAACAGCTTGTGAAAGCGACCATCTCATTCCCAGGGGTTATTATCAACCATGTATATTTTACGTTATGTTAATTAATGATAAGATAATATTCTTTATTACGGACAAAATAATGGATATTATCATTGCGACTAACCCATAAAACTAAAACACAATCGCTTCAAAAACTGCCGCATAGAGAGATATAAATCAAGGGGGCAAACGGCGGCTGATTGTATCCGCGACGCGGCCGGTGATAATGGCGGGCCGTCGTTGTAATGAGAGCGCGCGAATTGCCCGCGTTTTGATTTAATGATGCGAAATAATAGCAATCAATGCCGGGTAACTAACGGCGCTGGCTTTTGGGGAGAGATACCATATGTCAGGATTTGTCCTGACATGTCAGGACTTTCGGGCTCCTGTCAGGAATGCGTTTGGATTTTAGAAATGTCATCCTTTTTTAATACCTCAATAAAAACACTACAAAGACCGGATCTAATGTATTTTTTTTTTCTTCAATATGAAGAAAAAAAATACATTAGATATTTGACGATGGCAACGTGGAATTAGCGACGTGGATTGATCGCGAGAGTACCTTTCATTTATTTTTTCGCAGATGTTATTTTTACGTTTACAAACAAGTTACAGATTATTTTATCAGACTATTGTATTTTCTGTCAGGTTATTTGCCAGGACTTTTCAGTTTTCCGTGTGGTAACCCTACTTTTGGGAGGTTTTTATTATTGTTGAAATACGAACGGGTGTCTTGTTCTTTTCAAAGTCAAAGTTAAAATGACAATTTTTTTTCAATTTGACTTGTAAGGTAAGTAAGATAAGAGATGTTCACCACCCCACAGCTTGGATGACGTATAAGCAGACCCAGGTAAAAATCAAACTGCGGTTGCCAATCAGCACGCCGAGCGTGGCAACAACGGCAAATATTCTCGAAAGGGGAGGTCCATTACTGATCCTTTGGGTTATGTTGCTTAATCTGGTTTTCCTGTGGATATTTTCATTGCGGATTCTATCAAGCAGAGAAACTCCGAACATATCCCTCTCCATACCCTGCTGAGCGACCTCAAGTTCAGATTATCTAATAGTTACTACATAACCTTAAGCTTTCTCATACTACATTATATGTGGTAGAGCCACGCTGCGGTTATACTATGGTTGTGGCACGAATGGGTCGACCGGGAAAGGACGACGCCCTCACAGAATACCAGCGTAAAATAGCAGCTTAATACTGCTGTGTTTCGTGTAGCGGGTGTAAAGATGCGGAGACCTTTTTTTTATTGGAAACGAGTCATTCCATCTTAGTCCTCAGGGGTAACAACGCATCTGCGTTTTGCTTCTTAAATGAGGATGTAGATGTCTACGGGCCACAGCATCCACTTACCATAAGGTGGACCATGTGCTCGTTTTTCACCCTACAAAAAACTCATCATTATACGTCATCACTTCAACGCGCACTTACTGTACGCACTTATTTAACGAATTTGAGAAATACGTGGCGAAATTAGGTGTTGAATCCGTCGATTGACCTCTTGGTTATAATACTTTTTCAACGTTATCTCTATCCCTTGAATTATTAATGAATATTTCTATTGTTTAACGGTAGTGTCTGTTTTGTGGACAGGGAAACTGTTAATTACCTTACGTCAGCAAAACGGTGATGCAGCCACTGAAGTGTTTCGATTTAAATCTAATCGAAACGAAAGTAAATCGATATTGAGTCGTGAGGCATATTTTAGTTCTCAGAAGTGACTGTTTCTGTAGGCTTCTTTGCTTTGAAGTGGTTCAGTTATCAATGTACTACCTTATCATCAAGGGAATTGCTAGCTTCGTCATTGTATTATTATTAAAGTAATATTCGAGTAGTTTTTATTTACCATAGCGGAATAAAATAATAAATCAATCAGTATATCATGAACAAAAATCAGGCAAGAAGCCAACGATATGGGACCATCCAAACCCACAGCCAACATTTACCGCCGACTCGCAAACCGGACTTAAACAATAACAACATCCTGAAAGCACTTAAAGAAAACCGAAAACGCGTCCAACAATCCGTAACACAGTAAACCAATAAAGCACGGTTATAAATAAAAATAACTGCCCTAGTTATAAATAAACGGCAGTACAGTCGGTAAGTATATCACGAGGCTCAGGGCGGCATGTCATGGCCGCTGAGTTATAGCGTCACACAACATAAAATATACAACGAAAACTGTTGTTCTTCCAACAGTTTTGCCCATATTAAGAATGAGCGTAAACATAACGTGAATTTGGAATAAAGTAGGTTTAGATTACTGAGTCGTTATTCTTGCTAATTCCTTTTTGCAAACATTGAAGTATAAAACTCAGAACACAAATCAAATTGCATGAAGCTTTATAGAAAATTAAATACTTATGTAAAACAAAATCAAGTAAAAAGTACTAGCACAATATTTATTCAAAGAAGACATTATAAGCAAGACATGCATAAATATGTGTATTTCTATCTATTGTTCGAGGTAGGACCACAGACACAGACTACCAGCGTAAAACACCAGCTTAATGCTGCTGTGTTTGGTATGGGAATACCAAAATGGCTATAAAAAAATCAAAATTTATTCAACATTAAAAAAAATATTCAGATAAACTAGGTAAATTACTTTATTGTGAAGCCAATATAATATCCAAATTAGTTCATAAATACAAAAATACGACAATCTTACTTTAATCTCGTTTACGTCGCACCATATAAAAGTTAACCAGAAGAAGTTGGTGATTATAGTATTAGGTATTTGCTCCAACTCCAATATTTTTTTAATGAAACTAAAAACTACTGCACCATAAATCCACCTGACATGTCGAGATTTAAAAAAAATATGAACGCGATAGTATTCATTAAATTACTATCGTCTAATGTGTAATATATAGCGTAAATATAAGTAATTTTAGTTGCACCACGGAATATATAATAAATACATGTAGTTGTACTTTTAATTAATATGCTGAAACCAGTGCGGCATACACATATTTCTAAGCTGTTAAATTCTCCTCCACTCATTATTCTAATTTTTACAGATTATTTTTAAATAATCGGACTCTCCATTAAGGCCGCTGTGCTAAATCCTTAGCACGATTCAAGCCCAGTTCGCGCGGTAATTCGTTATTTTTATTGTTTTTTTGTTATTATCATTGTGTCCCTGGATTACACTATATGATACACGGCCCGGCACTGGATGCGTTTAATTGCCTCGGACGGTTTAGAGTGCACGATAAATAATAAGATTAAGGTAGGAATAGTGAATCTGAATGTTTATGAAACGCCGTAAGTCTATGTTTATGTCTTCTAATAATACCTATACGAAATAATTTAGTATTCAACATTAGTAAAATAGCGAAGTACTGCTTAGAAATATTTTCATTATTGTTTCAATATTAATATGACTAATTCTTCTTTTTTATATAGAATAAGAGTGACAAGTGAGCACACGGTCCATCTGATGGTAAGTGGATGCCGTGGCCCATAGACACCTACATCCATTTCATTAAGAATCAAAATGCAGATGAGTTGTCACCTCTAAGGTGAAACTAAGGCTAAGATGAAATGCCTCTTTTCGGCTAATTAGGGTCTCTGGATGTCTGCAATCACCATACGAAACACAGCAGTATTAAGTTACTAATACGCTGACATTCTGAGAGTGCGGTTCTAACCCGGTCGAACGAACCCGTTCGTGCTACAAACATAACATAGCTACAGCGTGGGCTCTATCGTGTATAATTAAGTAATTCTACTTAGCGGGTCAAATCTAATGGCAAGTCATCATAGTGAAAGTTTAGCCAATCTTCGTAAGGAACTCACGGAATGACGTAGTTCACGCCCCAGTCGTGCACTCCACTGATTTTTGGTTAGGTAATCAGTCGAATTTCTTTGGAACTTTCTTTTGCCTAGTTCTGTCGCCAATCAATAACAAGTACAATTACAGAATAAGCCACTATCGCTATCACAAGACGTAAACTTTTAAAACCGGCCTTTCTAATGTTGCTAAAATTTAATGATTTCTTATATTTATGCCACAGAAATCTAAATATATTATAATAATATTATTTAAATTTCTGTGATTTATGCGAACACTACATATTGATTCAAACTACTTCTACGGATTTTATCGCGTTTAATTTATTTTATTTTTAATACCCCACGTTTCCTAATCGAAATCCTAACAACACTATAGTATGTGTTTAGAAAAAAGACCAATACAAACCGATGTTTAAACGATGAATCTCACCATCATCCTTCACAGCTAGCTACCGTGGGCAAATCTTTGTTACAGAGAGCACGAGGAATCTTTGACAGCAAACACCTGGCCGTCGAGCTTCAGCACGTCAAGCAGGTTCTGTACGACAAGATTCGGGTCCCGTGCTTACGTCACAGTGACTGAGTGAAGCCGGCCACAATCGAGCGTGTGCCTGCTGAAAAGATTGGCTATCTTGAAGCGAGCTTCTATTAGAACATTCTACAAGCCGCCAAAGAAGATGAGTTAGTTCTTACCATCCGTCAAGTGTCATATTCTTCTACAAAGATGTAGAAGTGTACAAGCTTGATAGTGAATGTGGTCTCTCACTTATAGGGCAAACAAAGAGATTAATTAGAACCCGCGTAAAGGAATATATAGCTGACGTGAATCATCAAAGTTCCGGCAAGTCTGCTGTTTATGTTCATCTCCTAGATGGCCCAAACCATTACATCAGATTTGATAGACTACAAATCCTTGGGGGAAAACATCGATTCCTACCAAGAATGATACGTGAGGCTATTGATATTAAAAAAACATCCTAATTTCAATAGAGAAGAAGGCTGGGTACTACCACTAAACGCAAGCATACCACTGCAAGACTTCAAGACACAGTGGGGCTATTCTGCGTAGATCGGACCATAAATAATAATTAAAAAGCTAAAAGTACTCCGGGTTAACACTGACATCGGCACGTCAGTCACCTCTATCCACCGTGACTAAGGTTGCAAGTAGTGAAAGTACGCAAAACGTCGGGTATTAAAAATAAAATAAATTAAACGCGATAAAATCCGTAAAAGTACTTTTGATCAATTACTAAAGTTGGTAATATTGCGGCCGGAATTTTTTGCATACAATTATCCTCTGTAGGTCAAGCGATTGCCTTTAAATGTATACTACATGAGGAGGCCAAATTGGTCCCCGTCATCACCAATTATACTAAAAACGATAACATCGTGAGGTACTCCACGTCCGTGAAATTTAAAAATATTTTAAGAACGCGTTATGTCCGTTAAAATGCATTAGTAACACGAGGCGATCATTTCTTTGTGCCAAAACCCTCCCAAAATTGAGAAGAGACATGTGCTACAGTGGGACGAAGGCTTCATTTTATTTATTATTCAATATATATACTCATACATTAGAACATGCCACTTAAAGCCTCGTAGGTTTAACTGAGGCATGTAGCCACCCAGCACCTAATACTCGATGCTACTTTATACTTAATTAATATTTTTTGATTATAGTTTCACATTTTTTTTTTAATTATAGTCCATATGGCAGAATCGTTGGAGGACCTAAGCACTATGCTCAATGGACAAAACAGAAGTCATATGTAAGGTCCATGTAACACCTATTCCAGTAGTTGTTGGAAGCACTGAGCTCGGAGTTGTTGACGAGTACGTTTATCTGGGACAAATAGTCCGACTAGGTAAGTCCAACTTTGACCGAATGGTCAATCGACAGATTTAATTTGGCGGGTCAGCGTTCGGGATTTAGCGATATATCTCTCGTCAGGTAAACCTCAAAACCTGAAAACGAAATCATACAACCAGTGCGTATTATCAGTGACGACTTATTGATCTGAGGCGTGACCCTTCACTGCTGGCCGTATGAGGAAGCTCAAGGTCGCTCAGCAAGCTGTGGAGAAGTCTACACTCGAGGTTTCTCTGCCGAATAGGCAGGAAGGGATTCCTTGGGCGAGGCCTATATTTAACAGTAGAGTTATAAAGGGCCGAAATGATGATGATGATTTTTTTTAAATTAGATATTGTAGCATTTAAGATTTCCCTTGGTTGTTTGTTACGGACAAACCATAATAAATATCCCTATAATATCATTCAGCTTTCTTTGAATATAGAATAATGGTGACAAACGAGGACACAGTCCACCTAATTATAGATGGGTGATGTAGCCGATAGATTTTCTGGCGACTTTAATTTTATTTAATTTACTAAAACACATGCAACCAATTCTAGTTACAGGTTACCTATTTGCCTGTGCTGGATTGTAACAAAAAGTTAATCCCGACAATAAAGGAGTGCCGGGAACAAATTCAAACGGGTCCTCTCTACTGCACGTAATGTGAGGCGTCTAATTAGCAAACTCTTTAAATTCTGTAAGCCTACAAGTTATGTATATCCTAATTAATTTCTATTATGCGCTTTCGGTGTTGCGCTGAAATTCATCCGGCGGGCGCACTGCAGTTTTGTAGCAGAAGTAGGTGAGAGTAATGGTACCTACTCCGTACAGAGGCGTACAAGAATACACCACCCCATATAATACCGTGGCTATCGGAGGAGGCGACAGAGGTAAAATGAAACGGAAAATGAAGAGCTTCAAGAAAAGAGCTTACTCTTCTCTAAAAGGCTGGCAACGCACCTGCAATTCCCCCGGTGTTGCAGTTGTTCATGGGTGGCGGTAGTCACTTAACATCAGGTAAACCGTATGCTCGTTTGCCCCCTCTCCTATTAAAAACAAACAGCAGCATCTTTCTAATAACAAATTAAAGTAATAAAAAACTGCCGTGCAACTCTTGCAAATATGGGAGACATTTGCAAGAGTTGCCACACTAAGAAGCATTCCATGTTCAGCGGTAGACTTCGATAATCTGCTATGATCATGAATTTGTACATCCTGGATGTATTCCTTGGCAAAGAAGGAGCCAAAATTTTGAGTATTAAAGTCTGTGCATATTTACGTCATTTGGCGATTCAGACCAGCGACGAAAAGCAGCGCCACAAATGGGAGGTTTGTTACCGTCCGCCATTCCGCCTGGGGATGATGGTGAAGATAATTATAAATTAACGCAGTAAATATAAAATATGTTACGCTATGTTAAGCCATTAAACTCGGTAAGAAATGGGAGGAGGCCTGTGCCTTCCTGGGACGTACATCCTCTCAACAGTATCTTTCAAGATGGCGGATCAAATCTTATATGTTGCAACCAAGAAATCGTTTAATTAATCCGTATTTTAAATGTATTGGTATAATGTTATAGTTTATACAATAAAATATAGACGCACCGACTTAGCTTAACAAAAGCCTATTCACTCTTGCCTGGAAGATAATGACATTATAATCGGATGGAAAGACAGATACTGACAAATTATTCCATCACTTTGCTGTACGCATTATGAACGTCGAAGAAAACCGTTTGGTTGGAATGCGTGGTATGTCGACAACAAAGTGATGGAGACCAGACGAGCGTCTGGTGGTCCGGTAATGAAAGGGAGAGGGAGAGAGAAAGAGGTAAGAGATGCAAGAAGTTGATGGATGCAAGTAACTCGAGACCGTGCATTGTATCATTACTTAGGGGAGGCACACGTTTAGCAGTGGCCTTGTGAAGAGCTGTAATGATGGCGATGAACGCTTTTTATTTTTCTTAATCACTTTATTAAATCTCTTCAAACGTCAAAGGTTCCGATGTAGCGGAAATCAAAGGATAAAGCCAAAACCGTTTCACTGTGCGACTCACACAATTTGCTCGGAATTAACTTATTTAATAAGCATCGCATAACGCGTGTCATTATCGCCGATGTTAACAATGACGGCGACGCGTGTGTTTTAGTTCATCGAAATTTATAAACGCGCCGTTTCCGTGAAATACTGATTTAATTAACAAGTTAAGCATACGTTAGTTACTGTACAATAACGTGTACGTACCGATATATCTACGAAAGCCATATTTCTTTATAAAATTAAAGTGACGAGCAAAATAACAGCTTACCTAACTTCGGTTTTCATTTTTAACAACAAGTTTTTAACAACAATAACAACAAATGTTTTCATTTTTAATTTTACAACAATTATATTGTAAATTTTTTTTGGAAAAAATAATCCTGGCGAGTTTTTTGATTCTTCCCAGGACAAAGGTTTTCGTTCCTACTAAAGTTTTCTTTACTACTAAAGGATACGTGATTAATAATAAGCTATGGGAATGAGTTGATCGCTACCATGCTGTTTCTAAATGTTTTCGTATTTAATTTTACAACATATTATATTGTAAATTTTATTTGGAAAAAACAATCCCGGCAAGTTTCTTGCTGATTCTTCCCAAGACAAAGGTTTTCTTTCCGAACCAGTGGTAAAGGTATAAATAACTTTCAAAAAGTATTCTTGTATAATGATCTTTTATATTTACGTAAACATTTTATCGCGTATATTAACATTTTTATATTCCCGACGTTTCGAGCACTTTACAGCACCCATGGTCACGGGGGGGACTGAGGTGTTCGACGTCCCGACGTCATACGAGTGGTTAACCGCGGTTACCGACAGATTAAAATTATTAATTTTTGTTCCGGTCTACACAATACGAACTTATAGTATTGAAGTATTGCAGTTGTATGCTTGGGCTGGGATTTAAATTTAGCAACTACAGGATCCCATGCAGATGGTAACACCCGTAGCACTGTGGCTTAACAATGCGTTATCGCGCTGAGGGCCATGAGTTCGAATCCCGCACGGAACAAGTATCGTATGGCCGACAAGCATTGAAGTATTAAGTACTTACGTACTAAAACAGCTATTTCAAACAAAAAATGTGCGCTACTCTGTGTTCGCGCAGTTTGTTTTTTTTATCATAGAATAAACACAGGTAGAATGATCAGTAGGTAATAGTAGATTGTATTGTTAAATAGGTAAATTATA
>DWHP01002114.1:0-14899 GCA_018247895.1 Parnassius honrathi | reverse complement strand
CTTTTCTGGTGCTTTACAGCATCCATGGTCATGGGGGGGGGGGCATACTGAGATGTTTGACATCCCGATGTCATAGCCCGGCTACCCGTAGTTTTCGATTTTAATGATATTAATAATTTATTATAAATTTGATATAATTTACTATATTTATTATTGATAATGATATTGATGAGCTTACAGCATCGTGAAGTCTTGCACTGGTACTGTGAACATGTGAACATGTCCAAGATCGACCCCGCCATTACATTAGATTAGATAGACCACAAATACTCGTAAAAGAGCACCGATTCCTACTTAGGATGATTCGCGAGGCTATTGAAATTTAAAAAAAACATCCTAATTTTAATAGAGACGATGAATGGATGCGATCATCTGCTTGGGATTCTATAATTAAATAAAGCTGGAGTTAAGCATACTACTGCTAGCCTTTAAGATACTGTGAGCTCATTCTGAGTAGATCGAACCAAATTTTATATCAAAAACTGAAGGTAGCTGGGAAAAATTATAGCTGGAAAGGCTGCGGGTTTCAAGACAATACAGAAATAATGCATTAAGCTCGATAGTATTTAAATGACTATTACGAAATAGGTTGTAGTGTAGAGGTATAATTACGTATAGTATATCATCGTTATGTATCCCTCATTGGTGATGTTGCTAGTGTACATGATGTCCGCGAAATCTTGCTGAATTGATAAAGGGGGTCGTTGACACTACGTTGTGATAAAATTTCCGTATTTTACTTCATCCGCAAGGCATTCGAAGGCTATCGTTCAATGCACAATTTTGTTTTGATAACGTTCGCGCATGGATTTTTATCGAAAAGTTTTTTCATATCATTGTAGATTTGTCGCCTACTGTAATCTAAATTTTCTCTCTGAGTTGTCGAATGGAAAATTTTGTAAGAACGAGTGTGAACACCACATACACATAAGTTTTTTTTAAATAACATTTTACTAAATGAGTCAAAGAATAAGTTGTGAGTACAGCGGGTGCAGTTAGAAAGTTTTGAAAAATACTTGAATCAGCTCGTAATCCACTAGTCCACTGTTGGACACGGCTCTTTTTTTAATGGGATAAGGTTAACGAACGAGCACACAGTTCGCCGTGTTACAGTTATCGGCAGATGGTACGTGGTTGCTGTGACCAATAAACATCTACATCTATTCTCGATTAAAAATCAAAATTCAGATGCGGGATCATTTGCAGAAACAAGGGTACTTTTGAGTAAATTTTTGTCCCACAATAATTTTGAAGGAACATTTAAAATATCATATCATCATAGGGATGACCTAAGGGAATTCACTACCTCATATCATCCCATGGGTGCCGTAAATGGTGATAGGGGTAGTAAAAGTGTAACGGAAACGGTAGATAGGTAGCAATATCTTTTAGAAAAGAGCAAGAAATTATTTAAAAAAAAAACTATGGTTTCCAGCCTAACGTGTCAACTATCGAGAATATTCCACGTATGAGGCAACCCATAGGGAAGGCCTTTGTTCAGATGATATGCTGTAATGTACAAATTAATGATGAAATTTACAATATAAAATAAAACTAATTACTCTAGAAGTATAACCCATTTAAAAAAATAACTTCGATTTAAAATGTGCGAGGCTATCACGTAACATATATACAGGAAAAAAGCATGCAACATCGTATTAAGAACCTGTTCCATTTTTTAAAGTTGTCAAAAAAAACTGAGCACTATTTTAGCAGCAAAGAAAAAGATACGCATCTATTGCACACAAATACTTACACGTGCCGTAAGATATCGAATATGAAATTGCGCGGCTCTGTAAAACTGGAGGTTATCTAATCGTATACTATATTAAAAAGAAAACAAATGACGAGTGCATTCGTTATCTTAGCGGCGCAAACATGTTTGTTTGAAAATGTTTTGGTTTTTATTGCTCAAATTACTTCCTGGAAGAAAATAGAAAAACATTTTCTAAAATTCAGAATTCTTAAAAATAATCTTAGGTTTGTTTCATTAAAAAAGACGAGTGACTCTTTGTCCACCATATATAATATAATACGATGTTTTGTTGATTTAATATGTTTTGCGTTTAGTCGCTAATTTAAAAACAGTTAGTAAATATTTAATTATTCCTCTTTCGATTGGACTGGCATCGGACTAAATGTTTTTAATAATGGTTTCTTATATTTATAGGAATACAAACATACATCAAATGAAACAAGTTTTACGGATTTTGTCGTGTTTGATTTCGCAAATTTTTTATTCTACACTTTTTGGGTGCTTCACAGCATCCATGGGAGGGCAACTGTGCAAGCTACTGCCTAAATGCGATAAAATCCGTATTATTAGTTTTTTTTTAATGTTTTTAAAGTTACAATTTGCTTTTAAACGGACGGTTGGAACGCGAGTTATAGTTACAGTTACAAGAAAAAGTCGAATCAGGTCTCAGTATTGCTAAAATATGGAAACAACAAAATATTTAATAACATCAAATGAAAAAATTGTGTTATATTACTTTTTTATTTTGATGTCATTTTCCTTATATTATAACAATAATATTAGCGCCAATAAGTTAAAAAAGCTGTAGGAATTTTGGTGATAAAATTTTCAGTCAGTTATTTTTAAAGTCCGGTAATTTAAAACGAAAAAACTCTTATAAGATCACTTTCGTCCATCGGCTAAGACTTTTTTCCTCAGAAACGAAAAGACGTATCTAATTAAAATTAATATCAAATGTGAAGGTAGGTCCCTTGTGGGTGTGTAAAGAAATCAAGCTTCAAAGTACAGCTATTTATGTCACATATTTTGATACTCGTAAACTGATAAATCTTATAGGAATAGGATATTTCACGTTGACTGTTATATATTACGTTGTAGCACGAATAGGGTGGCTTTACCGGGGGAGGACCATGCTTTCACAGAATACCAGTGTGAGAAGAAAGTAAAAGCGTAAAGCTGCTATGTTGAGTGTAGAGAATCGAATAACCTTTTTATAAGAAAGGAGCCATTCCATCTTAGTCCTCAGAGGCGACAACGTATCTGCATTTTGATTCTTAATCGAGGATTAATATAGATGTCTATGAGCCTCAGCATCTACTTACCATCAGGTATACTCTGTGTTCGATTATCACCCTTATTATATAATAAATAAATAAAGACTGGAATCATAAAATTTGGCAAGGAGAAAGGTCTCACAGTATAAGTAAAGAAATTAAATTTCCAAAATCATCACAAAGTTACATTTTGCAGTTGGAGCATCGACCGCGATGTAGACCGATGCATGGAATAACATTCTTCTCATTGAAAAGTTGAGTTTATCCTTCAATTCGGCTTACCTTTTTGTTAGAGCAATGCTCGGTGCCTACTTTGTGTAAAATATGCGAACCGAATGAACCATCTAATATTAATAATTGAGTTTATACCGAACTCTCACGGCGCAAGTCTTTCTCGCAATTTAGCATAATCTCTAACTCCAGAGTTACTAAGAAATAATAATCATAAACAATCCCATAAACTAAAATTTACCTATAGGTTTTATTTCGCTCATTATTAGTAAGAACTCTTCGATTTCCGGCATTCATCATAACAAAAACAGCAACATTGTTCTATTTTTTTTTGTATTCTCTAAGAGCGTCACTTAACCACGGTCAAGTTGAATCATGCTGAAATATACTGCAATGGTAAATGACACTGGTTTACCTATTTAAATCTCACTTTATGTTCTTGCCTCGATAACGATTGTAATCGGTGGTAGTAAGCTTGATCTTTTTACTTGTGCTGGGACTACTTTGTTGTCTAGGAATACCTGAGGGTCGGTACCTCCCTCCCTCATACATATTTCTACTGTTAAATATCAGTGCTTGCACTGCAGTGTTTCAGCATGAAAGGTATACAGATCATGTATAATTACTGGATAAGCAGCATCAAATTACAACGCGTATGTAGCTTTCTTTGTTTGAAGATAACTGCAAGTGTCCATGGACTTACCACTTACCATCAGGTGGTCTGTAAGTTCGCTTGCCAGTCCATATTTGTAAAAAGAAAACCGCCGATAAGTTATTCCACACCATTGCTCTACGTAAAGAAGTAAACAATTTGTTCTGAATGCATATTACGTCGACAACAAAGGGGCGGAGTTCCGGTAAGCGCCTGTTAGACCGATTCGGGAATGGGAAGGGAGAAATTAAGTCGTATTCCTGCGCACACTCCGGAATTTATCCTGTAAGATCCCGTAATGATGACTGCTCGGCGCCTGTGCTCGGGACTGATAAGATAGTTTTAACTAAACCGAGGTCACTAACAACACATGTTATAAAAAGAGCATGTGCGAGATCAATACCGTCAACTCGCATTACGCTTTAGTATAATTCCATAAGACATTATGCTATGAAAATAACTAAAATAAACTAATCTAGCTGTCTCAACATGAATGAGACTTCTAATCTTTCTTGAATGATTATGCTGCAGAAGTTAGCCTGCCTGCTAATTCAGATATATGGGGCTCCCTTGAAGCTTCACGTCAATAGTAACAACAACCAAGAAAAACAGTGGTATCCAAAAGACTCAACTTCTCCATGGGGAGGAATGGTTAAGAGAACATCGGCATACGAATGTTTAGGTATGGTAAATTTAATACATTTTGTCTTATTGCAGTTTAGAAGCAAATTGTTGGCGTTAAACCAATGTACTAATTTCGATAGAGCATTATCAAAATTTGCTGGCTGCCGATTGAGTTAAAGAGATATCATCAGCAAATAATACCATATCATGAATGTTCCTTACTAATTAATTAAGTATGCCATACTAATTAAAAATGTTTCTCCTTATCCACATATACTATTTCACCATCCGACATATTCATTTTTCATTTATAACGTATGATACTGGGTTTGTTAAAGCTTTCGAAGAAAATATAAATAGAAAATGTGGTGTTTATCGAAAAAGAGAAATTTCGAAATATTTTTGCAATTTAAAATAACCGTGTTTTTTTGGACCAAATAACATTGTTAAATTTTTATAAAAACAAAAGCAATGCTTACTGACTTTGAACTTTACAATGTCGCCTAATTGCAGCTCATTTGTTACCTGTCTGAATAGGTTGATTTTGTAAGAGTTTTTCCTTTCAAGTCTTCAGTTTGCGACTTTTCGAGGTCGTTTCGGGGCTAGACGCAGCGGGAGAGGGAGTGATTTGGGTTGTAGGGTGGGCAGGAGGGTGAAGTGCGCCACCCGGCGGTGCGTGAGAACCGGGGCCGAGGAAGTTTGCACTCGACGCACCTACATCGATTCTTGAAAATGGAACGTCGATCTATTTATTTTGAAAACCCCCGGGCATTTCAAGTGTTTTAGTAAAGTATTTTACACATTCACTAAAATTTCCACTTTCGAATTTGGTCATGTTAAGAGTTTTTTTAAAACTTTGAACATGATCAATCAGTGAAAAAGATACCGCTGACAGATTATTACGAATATTTTCAAATTTTTTTGCTGCTTTTGTGTTGAAAACTTAGTTTACATTGCATGCTACTTTAAAGCTTAATATTTCGAAATGTTAATTACTAAAAGCAGTTAAAGAACCCTCTTAATTATTATTCAAACTCTTTTCTAAGCTCAGTCGAGAGTGAAAACTTAAAAAATTTATTCATTATTTTTAAAACTTTCCATTGCATGGACACTTATGTATAAGTGTCTTATACATACATAGTTTATACTTCTAACATTTCTAGAACATCGTGTTTATCAAATCCGTCGAAAGCTTCGTCTTTCTGCTTCTTCAGGTATTGTTATTACATATTTTTTTAAAACTCAACTGGTTTTTCCCCCTCCGTGACTTATAATATCGGAAGTGTTTTCAGGTTTCTTAACGTTGTAGTCCTTTTATTTTCCGATGGAGTGTTTTTTGAATAGCTGTTCACAGGCTTCTGAGCATGATGTTGAAACGTTGATAATGTTGGATCGCTGGAGACACTTGTCTGCTGTTAAGGGGTGAATCTCGTTTTATGCATGGCTGGCTTGAGGCTTCGTTAGCAGTTGACAAGCGAGCTCAGCGCTTCCTCAACTTTAAATCTGTTTAACCTACTTTAGAATTGATTCGGTGCTTTTGAGTGTACAAGAGTGATCTGCTTGTTGAGGCTGGTCTGCTCGTGTATGCGGTAAATTTGAGAGCATTGACTTTGTGTTATTTAGGCAAAATAACACGATATTACTGCTGCTAAAAGTTATAAGTGGTCAAATTCTGTCTTTTTGGATTTTACTAGTATTATTTTATAACCTATACTTAGGTAAATTTTTCTTCTATATGACAGCAACATGGGCTCCTCTCGTTGTAGGGAGTGAATCGCGTTGTAGGGAAAGAATCTGGTAGTAGGGAGTCAGTTCACAACTATGATATAATTTAACAAACTTAAATTCAATTTATGATTCAATTCTTGACAGAACCATTAGTTTTTATAAAAAATTAAACTATCATATTAGTTATAAGAATTTTTTTACGTACTTGGTACTAAAATACTTTAAATCTGAATCAAAGAACGGTTCTTTACACTTCTAGGAAGTATTATTTTCATCATCATTGTTAACAACCCTCTATAAATCCACTGTTGAACAAGGCCTTCCTCAAAGAAATTCACAAACACGGTCCTGAGCTACCTGCATCCATCGACACTTAAAATCCATTTTATATAAAGTTCTTCAAGCTCCAATTGTTAAATTATCTTTCTACAATACCGTGTAGTGGCATATAAGAATATCCACTAACTAATATCGCGTCATAGGTGTAGCATCTTCCTTAAAACAACTCAACATTATAAAAAACTGCTATAGTCAACCCGCCTGCCAAGCGTGGCAACTATGGTAAATATCCCACCCACGAGGCAATCTAAGGGAGAGACCTTTGTTCAGCAGTGGTTTTTGTAGGCTATAACGGTGATACAGTACTATCAGAATTTTTCCGAGCACTGTGTATAAAGCCGCATTCAGTGCGTTTAGGGCGGCCTATGCGGAACGCATCGGCGCCCGGTGTCCTTATCGACCGAGCCGCGATGTGTGTCGCGGGGCAGCCCGCCCACCGCCCGCCACCCTTCAACCACCATCAGGGTTTCCCCGATAATTCTGGGAAAATGTAGGACATCTCTGTAGTCTGTCAGTTTATAAAGTCCGCAGTTCATTTTAAAATAATCTATAAAGACAGAAGAAAATTATAATCTTAAATTAATGTAGCTTTAAACATCGATGAGCTTTTTTAAATGTTATATATTCAATGCAATCTTTTAGAAGCGGTATCTTATAATAAAGAATCACATACCATTTTATGTCCACAAGATAAATTAAATTTGGTCAAATCTTTTACCTATTTGTCTTCCGAGAATCAGAGATAGGGTTTTAGCACTCGGGGTGACAACCCTCCTATAGTGTTCTTTGTTTGACATCTCATCATTTGTACAGTTCTTTACCTGTAGCTGGCTTTAGTATCCATGGCCTATATCAGCCAATTATTATAGACGAACTGCAAGCGTGCTTTTTACACTGATTTGTTTATAGATTATGTTAAATATCTTTATTATGTACCTATAGAAAGTGTTACTGCGCCTTTGGTCTAGTTGTCTTTAAGGCAAGGTCTAATCATGTGGTCCGGGTTCGACCGCGGTGTCGGGCCAAAATCAATCATTAGGTTTTTCTGTCACAAAATTATCAGCAGCATCCTGGAGTCAGCAAGTTTACTGTGATTATTCCCCATGCCTCCGAAAGAACGTCAAACCGTTGGTCCTGCCCCTGATCTCTCTTTCTGGTCCTGTCGAATTGCCGTCCCAAAGCACTACGGGAGTGAGGGAATAGAGAGTGTATCTGTGCTCGCGCGAACACTCGCGCACTATAACCCTGTTATGCGCAGATGGCTAGTATCGGTCGAGACTGGCCGCTGTGATAAAAATCGTTCTGGTGGACGTTAAATAACGTATAAACCTAAACATAAACAGAAGTGGAGCGGTGGTACAGTCAAGGTTACGTGGTATGACACCGCTTCAGCGTTATATGAATGTAGTACGCATTATCCCTTATGCTTGCACGAAATACCAGTCCAAAATAGTCAAATGTTGGTGCTATAATTCGTATGATGAGTGACAGGAACCTGGAACTTTTTACGGTTCACGAGGCCTTCTATCTTGTTCGTAGTATGGTGTAAGTACTTAATTTAGGATAGACGTACGCGTATCACAGCACCGTTTACCCTATGATGAATTCTGTGCTCATTTGTCACCCGTACCGTTATAGCCTGTTAAAGTACACTGCTGAACATACCCCCCCCCCCCTCGATTGTCTCCTAGGAGGGTTTTTTGCCATAGATGGCACGCTTGGCAAGCGGGTTGGCAACCGTAATTTTTTATATTTAGTCGTTATTATGAAGACGTTGTTGCCCAACTCCTGATTTGTTTCCCTTTGTTGCCTCTTACGTCACCCACGGGGTGATATGGGGTTGTATATTTATACATTTATAAAATTCGACATCATATAGTATTTAGTGTTTAGTTATCTTAAATTAAAGGTGTGTAAAGTTGTCGATAATTGTATATAGTGGTTTTGATTTTTAACAATGTTTATTAGGCCGGCCTATGCAAGAATACCCGTAAGTGGTAACATTGTTTCCAAACATTAATCAACAAATTACAGATGGGTGATCCTTAACAATATAAGCGAGTACAGAATATAACAGGATATATTGCATAACTACCCACGACTTTGCATGGAATATAAAACTAACCTAAGTTATACCTTATAACATTAGGCATCTGCCAGTGAAAGTCCCGCCAGTTCGGCCCAGCCGTTTTGAATACTAACAAAAACAAGCAGACAGTCATACAGACAATATTTTTTAAAAATTGTTTTTTTTTTAGTAGTGTAGGTAATTTCATATGCATTTAGTAAAAGCTATTATTTTGACATTAAAAACACACCTCCATTATGTAATCATAGTAATATAGATTCATATAAAACTTCCCGTGCCGGTTTCCAACTGATGACATGAGGCTGTAGAATAATTAGTGCGCGTATAATATGATTTATGACGACTTACACATTTCTAATGCCGTGTCATAAATAAAGGCTGCAGGCACATATATTTTAGGGGCCTTTATAGTTAGGAGTATGTTTGTTTGTCGCATACGTACGAACAGAGATTTTTTAAGTCATATGTCTATTATAGAGAATATTATGTAATAGAGAAAATTAAATAAAAGTTATCCTAATGAAGCCAATAAAAATTCAATGAGTTTGTTTTAATAGTCGTATGTATGTACGTGTAAGTATTGGATAAAAGGTTTTTGATGTTTTAGCTGTAACCTTTTAGGTATTTTACCAAAAGTTACGAGAAACTTTAAAAATATAATAAAAGTTGTCGAAATTATATTTGACTGAATTATTAATCTCATACTTTACTAACTGTTATAGTTGTTGTCAAGTATTTAACAAACGTAACTCTTAACTTTAAAACTCTATATTTACACTACAAAAACTATCTGTGTCTAACTTTTAGGCATGTGAACGTAATACACACATTAAATACTAGCGTTCCGCCCCGGCTTCGCACGAGTGATTTCTGGACATTTCTCGACAACGTGCCACCTACCGGGTCCAATTGAGTTTTTAAACCATCCAGGAATCCACTCAAATACACACAAAAAATTCTACAGATTAATTTTATTATTCATTACGGCCCGAACTATAATTAATATAAATAATATTTGTTTCATTTCATTATAAACCCTTTCGTGAATGGAATTTTGTAAAAATCGTTCTCAGTTGAACTCAAGATAGAAAAATAATTATTTCGCCAAATTTCAAACATGTAGGAGCTATAAATTTAAAAAATATTTTCTATTTTAAACGTCCCGCACTGCCCTGGTGGAATTTCGTTAAATCCATTGTTGATAATTTTTAACATGCCAAAAAGAATATTCTGACCAAGTTTTATACCATAAGAGCGATAGTGTGAAAGTGTTTTTTTTTAAATAGACGTCCCTGCAACTCCTCTTACGGGTAGAATTTCGTAAAAGAAATATTCCTACCAAATTTCGTGTCTCTAGTAGGGATGGGCCGAATATGGATTTCACCGAATACGAATATTCGGCCGAATGTTCGGTAAATTTTTTACCGACCCGAATATTCGGCCAACATTATTCGGCAGTATAACCTCGGGACCTAAGCATTTTATGTCGAAACTTGTTACCGTAAAGCGATGTTTTCCTTCACCGCTGAGCACGTGGTAAATAAGCACATAAAATTGCAATTAACAATTTCATTGGTGCCGGCGGGGATCGAACCCGGTTTGCTCGCGCACTATGAAATTTACAGCGAGCGCTAATCATCTGAGCTAATAATGAGTAAGAATTTTATTCTTAGTGCAAATTGATAATTATACGATAAAAATGAGCGGCAGGAGATTTACTATTTGGACTTATTTTAGAGAAACTGACGACCAAAGTTAAGTGAAATGTACTAATGTAATGTAATATTTATTTGTTTGATTCCAAAAACTTTTTATCAAGTTTCTATATACCATAATCGGAAATAAATCTACGGTGCCTCAAAAACATAAATTTATAGATTTATGTGCATTTGAGGCACTCTAGAGTAAGTAGATTTAACCCATAAGTAAAATATACTTTATACAGTACGTCGAAGACGTCGCATTACTCAATTCGTACATTTCAATACATTGGACACTATGAAAACGAATGTTCGGCGATTTAGCCGAATATTCGGCCGAATACGAATAATAGGTAAAGCTGCCGAATATGCCGAATACCGATTATAAAACGAATATTCGGGCCATCTCTGGTCTCTAGGCCTTATGGTTCCAGATATATCGTGATAAGTCAGTACATAGCTGGAAATCTCTTACGGTTTTTGTGACAACGGTGTTTACACTTACACCTTGTATATGCTACTATTTCTATAATAATAATATTACTATTAAAGACGACAATAGTTCTGAACACGTTCGACATGTTTTGGTAACGAATAACTCGCATAGTATATCAAGGCGCACGCATATTTTGTTATTCAGACTTCGTCCTCTGATTTTGTTTTTACATGTTTTTTCTTATCCTTTTTAGTGTCCATGGTAGTATAAATTACTATTATATAACCCACGGTAAAGTTTTAAAAAGTATATAAATTTTTAAAAAGTTCTGAAAGCTTAGGCTGTTGTCTAAGGTTCTAGGATTTCTTTTGTCAAAATTTTTCTTAGTAGATATTGAAACTTTTTAAGTAAGAATTTTATACAAATATTTTTTACAAAATTAAACCTAATCCCTAGGAATGTTTTTGTTTAAGAAGTGATTGAAGAATAATTGATAGGAAAGAAATTCTTGAGATAATCATACATTTTTCTTGAAATATTCACTTATAATAGAGCAACAAAGAGAGAGAGGACTATCTATGTCTTTTATGTGCTGGTATATTTAATTTATGTAACTTAATTAATGGAAGAAATATGTGGTGGAAAAACTCGTATACATTTCCTGTTAATTCTCGCATGTTTTAATCTGGATGTGTGGCTATTTTTATAGGTTATTGTTTATAGGAAGACACTATTGGTAATCTATCAAAAATATCTTCCTTCTTGTAAATATTTGTAATATATTTGTAGGCTAACTACGAATATTTAAGTTTTTTTTTAACTTACATTTACGATCTATTTAGATCTCCTATCGTAATGACAGCAAACATTAATACATTTAAATTCGACACTTTGTATTATATCAAAATGTTCAGTCTACCGTTTTAATTTCTTCATTTTATTACAAGATACTATGTCATTTACTATCATAAAATTTCTATAGAATAAATATTTTTCGGCAGTTCACTACACGTGTTTTTAACTGACGTAAATTTCAATTATCGTATTAAATTGCTTGAATAATAGCTTGCAGAAAATATTCAAATAAATATTCGTACAAGGTTGTTTTTTATGGCAATGAATTTTTTGTATATCATTGGCAACGAAGCGTTATTCTATAGAAGTTATTTCGTTTGTAAATTAATTCTTTAGCCAATACCAAAACAGAGTTGGAAAACAACGTTCAAAGTTTATTTAACAATTTCTTGATTCTAAAATTATTTGAAATAATAAACGTTATAAGCAACGTCTAAAATCAAGGTGTAACTGATTTGAGGTAAACTGTAGGGGGTAAGGTGAGTGGGTGATACCGCAGCTACGCACCCCACCACCGAGCTATACGTAAATGCAATATACGTAAAACAAAACGACCCCTAGTGGAATTTAAATAGGGAGGTAGTTGTGCATGTTCTAATCTACGTCGGTTTTGGGCGTGAATTTGCAGGCAATGTGTGTATTGATTTTGTTCTACACGTGGCGAATATGCGAATTCGCTCTCGATGAGATAATTAAAGGAGCAAATTATATTTATTTCAATTGGAATACATTTCTACATTTCATTATTATTTCATCTTATAGATATATAAAAGAGCTTATTGTGAAAAATAACATGTTGTGTATAGTGCCTATTTTATTGACTACTTCCGACTAACTACTTACTTTAGCGAAGTTTATTTTTTATAGTGCGACAGATAAAAAAGTAAGCCAAAGCGAATGTTTGGGCAATAATTCAGAAAATATTCTAGGACTTCTCCAGATTTTATGTGATTTTAATGATTTAAAAAAGAAACGAAAATATTTTTGAAATTCTAATATATTAACACCAACAAAAATCATTATAGTCTTTGGAGTACGTACGTATTTACCATAATGTGTCACCACATACATATTGTATATCAGAAATTCATTGAAGTAAAGTTTGCGAATTTGTGCATTGTTGGTCAAATAATAACAACAAGCGAATTTCTGATCGTATACGACCCCTGACGTAAAATCAACGGAAGGGTTACGATGTTTACGCACACGTATGTAAATTAAGCAGATATGTTAAGGGGGTGCTTATTATCTTTGCAAAATCAATAGCAGTTTCCAGTTTCATAACTCAAACAACGAGGATAAGGCTTTGGTTTGGATCTTCAATGTCTGCAACGTATTAGACATTCTATTATTCTATTATTAGACATTTATTCACCTTCGAACACGTAAGTATTTAAACTCGGTGTGGGAATATCCACTAGATTCCGTTACAAGTCTCCGTCAGAAACTCGGATGCGTATATGGGTCCCCGAGATGCCTATTAATTTTGTATTCAGTTTGTCGTGTTTCTTTTTGGTCTACGTAGAAATTCCTTGTGCCGCATATGAAGTTTCGCTTAATATTGGCCCCTGGTGAATTCTGCTAGGATCGGGTTTAGCACTACTTGTTTCCCGGGCACACGACGATGCAAATCCCAAGTCTGTCGGGGTTAAATTTTGGTGAATTCTTTTTTTCAATTCCAGTAACGACAGATAAAAGATAGTTAAGTGTTTCATTATCTTTAACATGAATATTTCTAATATATATATAGTGGAGTTACGGGAACAAAGTTGTAGATCTTTAATTGTATTTTTAAGTGTCTTGACTTTCTCTAGGTGAGTCCCGGTGAGGTCGCTTTTTTATGTCGAGGACCTTCATTAATATGTCGCCGTATTGTGTACTTATGAATGTATGTATAGTGTATATATGAACCACCATAGTGGATATTCTTACACCGACGTTATTACTGTTATTGACTTTATCTTTGACGAAAAAATGCTCCTGCCTGGCTGATTCGTTGTATCTATATTTCAGTCCACTAAATTATTGTCCACACACGTAGCCCAGCCCGACGGTCGAAACGGTTCACCTAGTTTTTCAGTCGCCCCCCACGCCCCCCACCCCGTGCAAGATTGATTTTCTCTTGCGCATTCGCTTGCACTTTCACGGGGGGTGGATATAGCTGTCTCGCTCTAGCTCAAGGCACCAGTAGTGCCGACCTTGAAAGGGGGAGGAAGGAGGAGAGCGCACACTGACGTCTGGTCGGCAGGGTTGCGGATCGCTCGGCACGTGTTTCCTTTCCTCAGGGTTTTTCCCCTGCAATCGGCCATGAAATTTAATTACTTTGAAAGAAAAAAGTAGAATTCATATATTATACATATTATAAATTTTACTTTACACATAATACACGTTGCGCATTTGTATGATGATAGCTATGTGGTTTTTTTGGGGGAAGTAGTCATTACTACAGTTATTGAAGTAATATTGTATTGAATAAACATTACATAAAGCATTTTATCGTATTTTATTATAAGTCACTTTCCGATGCATAAATGAAATGCGTAAAATTTGTTTTATTCAATATACGCTTTCGATTTTCAAGTGCGCATTATAATGTGAATTGCATACTAATATTGTTATTTTGGCATACATTATATGCATATTAACAAACTATATGCATCAAACGTTTTTATATACACTGCGAACTTATATACTATAATCATTAGTTTCCAAAATACAATCATCCTTTCCAGTATCATATCACAATAGACAACCCTTAAAAATTTTCGCCCTGTTTAAAAATGTGGGTGTGTCTGAAAACGGGTTTACTCGACTTTCCCGTTAATAAGCTTTCACTTGTAACTATATAGGTAACACTAGATAAAATCTAACATTGGTGACGCTATCTATTTCTAGGTTATGTGCAGACTATTTTTTTATATCAAACCGTTTAATTGCAGTATTGCAACATAATGTTCTTAATATATGTAATCGTTTGTGGCGGTGTAAGTATATCACACCAACAGGATGATATGAGGTAGCGACCTTATAACATCCTGTGGGAGTCCTAAGACGCGACAGTGGGAATATGAAACAAAAATCTTATAAGTTGTAATGGTATGGTAATTAGAACTTTAAAAGATACTAATGTTATGACGTATAAAATAATTGAAAGTCGGATTAATGTTAAGATTTTGATTTTTTTAATATTAATAATAATTTATATAAATATATAT
>DWHP01002113.1:0-14900 GCA_018247895.1 Parnassius honrathi | reverse complement strand
CTTAAGGTATGTGAATCTTGTTCAGTTCGGTTCTTAGAACAACTAAAAACTTTAAAAATTTTATCTAAATATGTTTAAAGGTCATAAAGATTATTCTATAACCTAAAAATACGTTATCGTCCTTCCTCACTCAAGGCCACGCTAATCATTAGTTTATAGGTTTCTCTGTCTACATTCAAAGGTGATTAAATCTCGGGGGTTGCCATATTTGCGGTACTTAATTCGATATTTCAGTTTCTCGTTGATTACCTTAACTACTGTAGCGGAAAACCACATTGGATATTTACCAGAGGCGGTTCATTATCAAACATGTTCGAAAATATAAAATTTTCGAACATGTTTGATAATGAAAAGCCCAAGGATTTTATAGAAATATGTCACCATGTCATACACGCTAGGACAGTTAGATAATTCTTTTACCCATTGGATGTTATTTAGTTCGCTTATTATCTTTCTATAGTCTACGTTGATTTAAAATTTTCTTTGTGGTCAATTTCAACACAAAATTCAATGGGAGGATGCAGCGGGTCAATTTTGGATAAAGGGTTAGTACTTTCACAAATGTGTGAGATTGTCAAAGAGCTCATTATTAGGTCTAGAATTCGATTTTTTTATGTTTAGGTATGAATTATATTGTAATAAATTATTTAATGACATGAAATCCACTATCACATTGTTCAACAAACTATTTGTAGTTATAGGCGTTAGTGCAAGAGTAGGCGTCTTGTTCCAACAAAGACTGCTCAAATTCAAATCCGCAAGAACAATAATACGAGTATTAGAACTAAGCTTTTGTAACATACAGTTGGTGTTTGTAACAAAGTGTTCCAAAATATGCGTCTGTACAGGGGGAGGAATATAAACGCCACATATATACAAATAATCAATTACACCCTTCTTATCGAGTATTTCGATTTTAACCCAGATATCCTCACAGTTCAACTGACAATCATACATTCGGTAGGATATAAAACGCTTAGATACAGCTGTTAAAACTCCACCCCTTTCAACTTTTCAATATACTACAGAAATACGTAGCTCATTATTTAACATCTATATGTGACACTTCTATAAAAGAGTATTTAAAACAAGAAATTGACGACATGTCACAGAATTACAGATAGTAAATCTAAAAAAATCCATAATTTACAAATAGTAAGCAACTTACTTAGTACTTTTTTCTGTATAAAACCTAATTAATTTGCTTTAAAAGAAACAATCGATTAATAATTCAATATTTTTCGATTTGACAAAAAATGTTAAAAAGCAGAACTACATTAAAAATATAAAAAAATCGTAATAGGCGCTTTAAAAAATATCCTACTACTTTTATAATTGGTGAAAAACATTTGCCACCATACAAAAACGAACCTTGGCTAAAAAAATGTATCCGGCAACTCTATATCTTTTAATACTGTTGGGAGCTTAGGGTTCGTGGCAATAAAAACTCCCGATTGAATTACCAAAATTGACACTTTAATTATCGACAGCAATTAAAACTTGCGTTCCGTACAGTACGTGGTAGAACCATGCTGCAGTTACAACAGAAGTATAGATGTAGCACGAATGGGTCGGCTCAACCGGGGAGGGACCACGCTCTCACAGAATGCCAGTGTGAAATAGTAGCTTAATGCTGCTGTATTTCGTATGGTGGTAGAGAACCGGAGACCCTTTTTACTGGAAACGAGGCATTTCATCTTAGTCCTCACGGGTGACAACGCATCTGCATTTTATTTCGTAATTGAGTATAGATGTAGATTACTATGGGCCACAGCAACCACTTACGACCAGGTGGACTGTGTGCTCGTTTGTCACCCTATCATATAAAAAAAACACACACTAATAATTAATCACACTTAAGACTTTAGTTTACTTTATTTCGCTCCGAAGTCTTCGCTTGTGTCGCCAATTCAATACTGCTCCGGTTGCGGTCCATAATGCCTTTATATAGGACCTTTTCTACTTAAACATTCAGAATGCTCGAGCACATACCGGTCCTGACCGAGTAGGTGTAGAAAGTTCTCTCCCAGTTCTGCCACTAGATACTAGATGGCACTAGTGAGAAAGTTCTAGCATTGAACTTTCTAGATAGCTCTCGTCGCTCTGTTACCCGACGCTAGATGGCGCTATTGGCATTAATTATGGCTTGCGACAATACTCACAGTGTTCCGAACACTGAAATGTAATACCAAGAACTACGTCTACTACCAAAATAGAGTAAGCACGAAGTTGTCAACATAATGTTTTAAACATTATACTCTTACTCAAGAGTTTAAGTTCATTTTAGAATAAATATTTTTGTACCTATGACTTTTATTTTCAAGCGACATTTTAAATTTGTTGCTTTTAACCTTTCTCAGATGAAAGGACTTAAATAAGTATATTTTGCAATAGTAATAAATAAACTTTATGTTAGAGTGTATGGGTTTATAATAAACTGAATTTGTTAATACTATTAAACTTTTTTCTTAGAAATATAGATGTTTACGTGTGTGCAAACATGGCCACTTTAGCGACTTATTTTTGTTCCTGATCCTTAATCTAGTACTATAATTGATCGAAGGTGGCATACTATTAAGAGGTAGTGAAAAATTGAAAAATTGGGCATCCCAACCGGTTTTAGGTAAAACCGGTTGGGATGCCTTCTTAGTCCTAGTATCCTCTCAAACAGTAGCAATTAATAAACATGTAAATATACTAAGTATGTTTATTATACAAACTGATAACAAAACATTTGTTATGGGTATGAGGAAACTCGTATGTAACAGATATACTTTGACTTTGACGAAGTGACGGCTCCGTGGCGTAGTGGCTTAGCAATTAGTGGCTGCGCTGAGGGCCGCGGGTTCGAATCCCGTACGGAAAAAGTAGTTGTGTAGCCTACAAATAATTGTTACGGGTCTGGATGTTTGTCCTTGTACAATTTATGTTTGTAAACTGCCTCCACGATACAGGCGAAAATCTTAGTGTGGAGGTAACGATGTAAAAAATACTGGTATATTACACTTGAGTGTGCCTAGGCACATGCATAGTTTATTTTCATGTTGAAAAGTACTTCATCATTATTTTATTTAGACACCATCATCCAAGATGCATGGGAGAATTATTTATAAAGAAATAATATTTGTTGGCACTTATTAGTTTACAAGGAGCGCCTTGGACGATAGTGTCCAAATAAAATAATGACTTTACAAAATGAAAATTAACTAGGTATATACCTCGATAGGTATTTAGTTTATTTTCTGGTTGAAAAGTAAGTATACGTAGATTTGTTAGTAAGCACCTACATAGTTAAATATCGTATCATGTTGTACCTGTCTATAATATAGTACTATAGGTAAGATAGACATACAAGAAGGCTCTTCTGGTGCACCTAATTATTATATGAAACTATTTTATAAATAAACGCTGGTTATACGACAAATCGATATTCAATATTTATCTTGGAGTATCGAATTCATATTAATTTTGATATATTTTAAAATGTTAATCGACAAAACATTAGGCAACAAAAGAAGCTTCAAAACATTCATGTGCTGTTGTATTGTTTTTCGTCATTCAACCGTCCAGTAATATTTTGAGCTTTATCCTACTACAATATGTAAAATATGACTGTATATCGATATTTATCACGCGAATTTATCGAAACTGTTTAAAAATATCGATACATATGATAAATGGAATATTGCTGGCAGCTAGCTGGCCGGATACGCAATATTGTGGGACCCCCGCATGCCGATCGCCCACCCGCATCAGCTTTTCCTCCTAAAAAACTACGTGACCACGATACCATTTCGTCTTAAAAGTAATGCTCCTTTTACACTTAGCCTTGTTGGGCAGAGAAGTAAGCAAGAAAGTGAGTAAGGCAGTATGTATAAATAGGCTACTCGCGCTGTCACTACCCATACCGCTGCCACTAACCGGCACTCCCTCGATTGTCGGTTTTTCGCGCGGAAGTTAAAGGATGGGCGGCATGATCGGGAGCGAGTGCTTACATTCTCGCTTACTTGCTTCCGAAGTTCGACCGAGAAAAAATGTGCTGTGTTTAAAAACGGCAATTCGTTTATTAATCTGTCCTGTGTTTCAATGATATTTAGTAACGATAAAACAATTATATTTTTATAATTTAATTAAATTGAGCGGGTAATATGCGATTCTCATGTTAAAACTCATAAATTACACGTAGTAGCTACTTATACTGAGCAGTTAGCAGACATAATGTTATAACACCAACAAATTCAACGTCAGTGATTGTTGCGAGTTGATCAATAAAGAAGTATGAAGTATGAAGACTGAGTGTAAACACTCGGGTCGTAATAGCCGCAGAAGTAATTAGGGAAATATTTCCGGCTGCGGTGGCTAAGTGTAAATGGGCCGTAAGAGATATAATAAACAAATACGACGACTTATCGAGACCGTTTTTACATGTTGTAAAACTGAAGTTTGTGTTAGTTATGCCAAAAAACCAAGCTTAGACCGCCACTGTCACAGTGAAAAAATGAAACTCCGGCTACGGCGCCGTGCTGTTTAATAGAAAAGCACCCAACACATTTTTCACACTATGCAGACGCATTACATTTCGAAAGCTTTTGGGAGAATTTGACGACAGAATAACATTTTTAACGATTGTAACTCAAGCGCCATAAGTTTTAAATATTAGTTCACATGTGCAGACATTTTATTACAAGAAAACGCATCACTTTTACTTATTGAAATCCAATTCAAACCGTTATTTACACGATAATACAGAAGCAACAATCCTACGGCGGTCAAGATATTGCCAAACCCGCATTATAAACACAAACTAACTAGATACACGCACTATAAATGATTTTCAGGTATACAAAAATTACTCTGTGATAAAGTGATAAATGATACACTAATAAGTTCTTCAGTCAAAATATAAAAAAAATCTTGAATACATATAATATTTGCACTGGCATTGGACAGAGCTGTCAATCCAAAAATTTTAATTATTCGCCGCAATAAGCACAGATCTGGTCTCTCAGCCTTTGGTTATACTGGCTCAATTGACTTCAGACCGGAACGCAGCAAAGCGCGCACTGCTATGTGATGTTACAAAAAGTAAAAGGGTGGTTTTAGGTAAATTTAGGAAATGGTTTGAAGTAGATTTTTATACATACAAGTTATGTGATTTTGTTTATTAAATATCTGTTTATGTGTAATTTTTGTGCTTACATGTAAAAAGAGCAAAGCTCTTTTACATGTAAGCACTAAATGGTGATACTAATCTCTATTTTTATTGGTCATTGGCTATCGTTAAAAAATCTCCATAAAATTCGCGTTGTGATCCATCAGCATAACGTAAAAAAATTAAAGAAAACATATGGAAAACACGTCATACTACGCTGTATGGGTAGAGATCACTTTGCCTTGAACTAATAATAAAAAACAAAATTTCTATTATAGCTTTCTATGTTCTATATATCTTTTTGTCTATGCTCTATGGAAATATCTAAGATGGCTATTGGTGTTGACTCCTCAAAATGGAAACCTAGAAAGTTAAAAGGAACTCCTGCAGCTAAAGTTAGTAATATAATCGGATTTAGCGTATTAACTTTTGGTATTATATGGGGTGCTTTATACCAGTAAGTATTTCATAAAACGTTAAAAAGTGTAATATGCTTTTAGGTTAGCTCATCTGTTTGTTTTATTTTAGATTTTCAAGTGTAACAGAAAAACTCCGGAAAAAGTTAGACATTTTTTATGAGGAATCTGTGACAGAAGTTGAAAGAAAACAGATGATCGCTAGTGGCTTGCGAAATAGAACAGGCGATATGATACGAAAACTTATGGAGGAGGCTGAGAGACCTGATCGACCTGATAAGTAGCCTCAAATATGCTTAAAATTTATGTAAATATATTTTACGCCAGTTAATAAATTATGTAGAATTTATTATGTTTGTTTGTATTTGCCATAATATGATTAATGACTAAACAAATTATAAAAAGTAAGTATTTTGAAAGCCCTGTTATGGATGAAAGTCTCACAGACTTCCAAGAGCCAAAAAACCAATGCACTGGTCCTAAAAGGTTTCTGAAGTCTAAAGTAGATAATAAAAAGGCTAAACCTAGGAAACATATTAAAGGTCAAAAAGATATAAGAGCTTTAATACAATCAAAGAAAAATGATATTGTCACTTTTACAAAAGAATTTAATGATGTTTGTTTAAAAAGTGGTATTGATGTCGACTCTGAACAGTTGCAGTTAGCCATAGCTTTATCAAAGTCTCTTCAGCACACTGCAGAGCAAACGGATGCAGAAAGCTCACAGACTAACCAGCTAACTTCACAAGAAAGAACAAATAAAATACGCAGAACATTACAAGAATTTGGATTTAATGTTGTTAAATCTGAATGGAAATTAAAGCCAGAGGCTAATAAGAGATTGAAATGGTGCAAAAAACAGTACAAATTACTATTGACGTCAGAAGAGGAAAGACAGCAAAAAATTTTGGATAAATATTCTCAAGTGTTATTCCAAAATTTAGATTATTTGTTTGATAATGATAAATATGAAAACAATATAATTAACAGTGGTTTATATTATCTAACAACAAATATAAAATATGAATTAATGAAGAGTAATGAAATATTTTATGTACCAGGTTTACTACATGATATTTCTTATGTCAAAAGTAACTTGTTGAGAGATTGGTCTGAAATACCTGGTAGACCAGCAAGCCCTAAACTTAAACAGGATTTTGTTGTTTCTATTTCAGATCTAGAATGTACTCAAACTGAATTAGATACAATACTAAGTGGGTCATTAAAAGCAGCAAAGGATATATATAAATTTAAAATCATTCATTCAAATATACTAAAAGAAGAACTAAAGAAGGGTTATACTAAAGATTCAATCATAAATCAAAATCTTGACAAATCTGTCATAAGTCTAAACAAAGATTCAAAAAGAGTTGAAACAAAAGTTGAATCCAATAAAACAACAATGCTTTCCGTACCACAGAGAGGAAGGAGCCTTTCTCCAGACATCTTTGGTGATGAAGCTTCTTCATTAATAGACAACTCTATTACATACACAGGAAATGGAGATGAAAATAATAGAAAAGATGATGCTAATAAAGATGTGGTAGATTTAACACAGCCTGTGGATGTTATAAGCCAATCAAATGTAACTAAACCATGTTCCCAGCTGTCCCAATCAAGTAATGGAACTAAAAGAAAAACCAATGACTATATGGATTTAACTGATTGTGTGCCTGTGTCTTTGCAAAACTTAAATACTTATTCATTGCCTCCAACATCAAAGGTATCTGACATTGAACAAATACAAAATGATTGTATGGAAATCACAGAATGTGTTAATTCAATAAGTCAAGACCATAATATCCTTAATAATGATAATGTTGCACTAACACAGAATATTGAAGATTATACACATGTAGAAACAATGAAACATTGTAAAGAAAATAAGAAAAATGTAATAACAATGGATCTTACACAATCATCTAACTCAGATGAAGATTTACCAATTGTAGATATTGGTGGTTTACAAGCAGAGTCAACAGATGATACCATTATTGTACAATATGGTGACTACAGAAGTATCATTCCTACACCACCAAAATATAAGAATTTAAAACCAAACCATGATTTGACCAAAGAAGAAAATGTTATTTTTGTAGAAAAAAATAATGGAGAGTCTACAGCAGATAACAAATTTGAAGACAAATTCAACAATTCTGTTATAGAATCATCGTATAAATATGACCATAATGAACAAAATAGTGATATTGATTTAACTCAGTCTTCAGATTCATCAGTAGAAGTATCTCAAAAAACCTTTAAAAATTGGAGTGTATCTGAAAATCAAGAATGCATTGAGTTTCAGAACCTAAGTAAAAAAGATAATGTTTCCATAGATTATGATGAAATTTGTATAGATGCTCCATGGAAGGAGAAATGTTTAGATGGACAATTTGATGATATTCACACAAGAAATGCAAACATTTCTGAAAATGAAACTGAATCATGTAAAAACCAAATGGCAAGTTCCAAGAGTGATCTTATTTCTAATTGTAGTAATAACTCTGAACCATTCAATTTGTCTGATAAGGAACTTAACTATTCCATGCATAAATCAAAAATACAACATTTTGATATGGGTGGTATATCAATTATAGATGAAATTTGCAACATAAATGAAGCAAAAAATGATACTAACTTAAAGAAAAATTATTCTTTAAATAGATCATTAAGTGAAAGTTGTCTGCCAAACATTTGTATTAAAGATAATAAAACAAAAACAACTGAAGCATATATTACACTAAGTCAATCCACATCTTCAACCCCAATAAAGGCAATTATTAAAGATAAAGATATTTCAGTACAAACACCAACAAATAGTGAATATATTGTAAAAGTGGGGGAAGTAACACCTATGTTAGATTATGCAGCAATGTCTTCCCCTGAAAGGAATAAAGAATTAGAAAAATATGGTTTGAAGCCATTCAAACGAAAAAGAGGTAAGATTATAGATTTATTAAAAAAATATTTTGAGATTAAGTAAAATCGCTTAATATTTTTTAATCTATAGCTATAGAGAGGACTATGGACTATGGGTTTCTCTGCATGATAAACTTAGAAATGAGAATATCTACAGTAGAACCAGAGTGACCGTCATAACCCAATGGATTAGTAAGCTAAAGTGGCAATGGGCCGGCCATATAACTCAAAGAATTGATAACCGATGGGGAAAAGAGGTTCTTGAGTGGCAGCCTCGTACAAGTAGGCGAATTGTAGGGAGACCCCCCACTACATGGAGTGATGACCTGGTAAGACATGCAGGAAGTCGATGGATGCAGGAGGCTCAGGACTGTGCTATCCTGGTGGCATTCCTTGCGGGAGGCCTAATGTTCAGCAGTGGACTTGTGAAGGGCTGTAATGGTGATGATGATGATGATATTGTCCCATAAGAGGCGACTGAGGGAAACAAACCAGAAGATGGGCAGAAGTATCCATTATAAATATAACAAAAAAACTGCATTTGTTAACCCATTTAAATAATTCATAAATAATAAAAATGTATAAACTCATGATAAATGTTATCATAAACATACTATGTTCATTTCAAATGATGGTTTGGGTTACTAAAATAAATATGAAGCCTGTATTTAATAGTCATGTTAGTTAAATCACTTAATGTCATCAGGAAGTGTATTCAAGAGCTTTGCAGCTTAAAGATAAAGGATTTGAGATAAACCGTAAATAATGAATGAATAAATTCAGGAAGAAGCTGGCCAACCTGTAACGCAAAAAGGCAGTCTCGTTGTCCGGCAGATCGGCAGAGTACAATTACTTCCATACTCTGCAAGATTATGAAGCGTCTAATACCTGCTGTATGGCCTGCTGTATGGGTTCTGCCATAATCTTGGATCACTCTTAGAACAGGATAATTGATGGTCCACCATTGCGGTTCAGTAGAATTTTTCTTCTTCATACAATTTCCTTGTGGAATCTACTTCCACTAGCGATTTTTCCGGACCGATATGACTTAGGGACAAGAAAAGAGCCTACTCTATTTTACAAGGTGGACAACGCTTCTGCAATTTCATTGGTGTTGCAGTTGTTGATGGGCAGCAGTAGTCACTTATCATCAGGTTACTGCATGGTTGAATTCAAAAGATAAAGTGCATGTCAAAATCAAACTAATAGAATGGTGGTCAAATATTCAGAAAAATGTCAAAATCAGAAGACAAAATGCATGGTATTACAAGACGGATTAACTTACTTAGATGAAGGGCCTAACTTATGACTTATGGTATTACAAGATGTCTAACTTAGATGAAGGACCTCACTTGTGACAGACAATTACACATCAGCATATGAAAACGAGGGGTAGATCTTTGTTTTAATTGGGAAGAAATATCTGAGCCTATTTAAAGAGCTGAGCATGGCTGTGATGTTTGGACTGGTTACTGCAATGATGCATGAACAGTCTAACTTAATTTAGAACCAATGTTAATACCGAGGTTCTCCACTTTGCCACTGAATGGTATCAACTGGGTTATTGAACATTATAGAGGGGATATAGCCCAGGTAATTTTTTTTATATTCAATAAGAGTGACGAACAAGCAGTTCATGTTATGGTGGGTGGCTGCTGTGGCCCATAGACATTTACATCTATCTTTGATTTTAAAAACCAAAATGCAAATGCGTTGTCACCTGTTAGACTAAGATGGAGTGACGTATTTCCAATAAGAAGGGTCTATAGTTTTCTACGCTCACTACAAAACACATCAGTATTAAACTGCGTTTTTTCACCGATATTCATGCAAAGCTGTCCCATTTGTGCTACAACCATAATATAGCTGCAGGATAGCTCTACCATGTGTATAATTTAGCTTACAGACAGATAGACAAAAATTTATAAAATTGTATTTTTCGTTATAATTATTTTCATATGCATTTAGTACATAGGTGTTATTTTGACATAACAATCAGACATTTCAAAGTTATTTGTATAAATGTATAGATTGGTGTGGTATGTATATTTTTTTTAGTTTGATTTATTATGTATTCATTTTTTAAAGTACAAACATTTTTATCTTTTTATTATATTTAACTAGCGATCTGCCCCGGCTTCGCACGGGTGATATCTAGATTCTACAACAGTGCCATCTTGTTGACAAAGTTTTACCGTAATCTGATGAACGGTATGGGAGCGCATTAAGTACGAACAAACAAATATTAGTTTATTATATTTTATATCAGACTAGCTGTTCTCCGCGAATTCGCCCGCGTGATATTGAATTTCATGGGTTTTAATTTTTTTGTGTGGAACCCTAATTATTTCCTAAAATAAAAATAGCCTAAGTTACTCCTTACAACATCAGCTATCTGCCAGTGTCAAAGTCCCGTCAAAATCGCTCCAGCCGTTTCGCAGATTAGCCGGAACAAACAGACAGACAGACAGATCAAAATTAAAAAATGTTTTTACTTTGTTATAAGTAGCATATATATTCATATGTATTTATTAAAAAAACTGTTATTTTTACAATACAAACAGACAATTCAATTTTATTTAGTTGTATAGATAGTTTCATACACCAACTACTTTTCAAACTGGCACAGACAGTTGATGGCATCAATTCCATCTTTTGTTACCTTTAAAGTTAATACTCGTACTATATATGATATATTTATTTGAAGACTTTATTAGTCTTCAAATAAATATATTATATGATATGCTAAACATATATGAATGGCTCCTATGGTTTTTAAATTTTCAGCTATCCAGCTCTTAACCCATTTGTACAACCAAACTCATCCACTGATAGAGTACTGCTCTGAGCAATCTATACCTCCCAAGAAACTAAAACTTGATTCTCCTAAGAGGACATTAAGCTTACAACAGATGCATAAAAGTCCGAAGAAAATTAAGGATCTATCAGGAAACACTAATTTATATAAGATAAATGATATTTATAAAGAAACAAAAGATCTGCCTGATATAAGAGACATAGAATGTAGTGCTGAAGATTGGGTGTTTCAGAAGAGAGAAAAAGCTAAGGTAAATTACTTAACTCTAATTTCATCTTAAAATTATAATTATGCATGCATATGCACAACTTTTTATATTAAAAAGACGTACTATTCAAACTACGTTCTTAAGCAACGTGTTCATTTTGGTGTCAACTCCATTGTGTTGTGATAATGGCTAAAATATTTTCTTTTACAACTAAAGCAAGTTGATCATACGCTTTCGAAGTTCAAAGCTTAAGAGCTTTCTTAGTATTTACTTTCTCTAAGTTAAATCCTGTGATATTAACCTAACATAATTTGCGTAACACTATATTTTGATTCAAATCTGCGATACATGGGATTATTTTGAACTATATGAAGTCATGTAATCATTAGGCCATAGTTTGCTCCAAGCAAGACGACGCGGCGCTTACCTTTAGCAACGTCCGTACATAAACTAAACGTGCTGATGTCGATTTCAGTTGCTTGAAAAATATTGTTACCGTTACAGACTATTAAAGTCCACTGCAACCAACTATCGACCAATTGCACTAGTCCCAGTCCTTTCAAAAATATTCGAAATGGTTATGCATTACCAACTTACTTCCTTCTTTTAGTAAATTTAATGTAATAAAACAAAATCAACATGGTTTCCGAAAAATAAATCCACAGCACATGCTGTATTCACATTAGTAAAGGAAGCAAAATGTAAATGAAAGAAACTATACAGCAGTACTATTTCTTGATATGTCTAAAGCCTTCAACCGCACTCACTCACATGATCAACTACTGACCAAACTAGAGGGGACTTGCTTTAAGTTGGATAGAAAGTTGTTTAAAAATAGGTCACAGTGTGTAGAAATAACACAGTTAAATTCTAAAAACATAGTTCAGGTGTATAGATCCGAATTCATAAATAATAATTTTGGCGCTCCCCAAGGTAGTGTACTCGGACCATTGTTGTTTATTTTATACATAAATGATTTACCTGACATCTCAAACTACAAAACTATTTTATTTTCAAATGACATAAAATGGACATAATACATGCAATTAATTCAGTAAATAAATGGCTTAATAAAAATAGTCTACACATTAATTTAAGTAAAACAATTATCATTAATTTTAGTAACTTAAGCTCTGACGTTAATATTGCATGTAATGGACAACTTCTGCGGAACGCTACTAGTACGTCATTTCTAGGTTTAATTATGGACTCGAACCTTAATTGGAAAGAACATATACATAAAGTGTGTAACAAAAATACAGTGGTCCCAGCGTATTTCGCATATGTAGAATCTGTTATCAGATATTGACTTTCAATTTGGGGTAATGGCACAGACTCTCAAAAAGTATTTTTACCACAAAAGCGCTGTATTAGAGCTATTAGCAACATCCCTTCAGACACGTCATGCAAGCCTTACTTTAAGAGTTTAAACATACTTCCTTTTCCCTGCCTCTATACAACATGTAACATAAGTAACGCACATCCTGAAAGTAGTTTGTTCAGAATCGTTTACTGAATCGATTTCTATCATTTTTAATATAAGTAATTTTTTATCCCAAAAATTATTAAAACTACGTAAATTACAGTCACACTAAACCTGTACAGTCAAAACAAACTAAAATGGACCGTAACTCAAGGCAATAAGACTTTTAAAGGAGCAGTTTTTTTTTCAGTTTTATTTTTATCTGTATTAATACAAATTCCGTTATTCAATACAAAATAAAGAAAAATTTACCTTATTTCAAGCATGTTAAAGTCTTTGTGTTCGTGGATATGTACTTTGACCACAACATTCTTCCGAAATTAGTACAACTAATTTAATAAATAATCAATGCATAAATATGTTTAACTAAAAAGACAGTGTACGTATTATGATTATGACATAATATACCAATTGGGGTGTCGGAGGGTGTGCGTTAATTACGTTACATGTTGTATACATATATAGATCGATTGAGGGTTGATCAGCATGGGAGTCTTCATCAGAAAACGTAATGTGTGGGCGCAACAGGATTACGAGCAAACAAAGTAATCTAGATCACGTAACTAATTTAACTGGTACAAAACACAACGAGTCGTGTAACGGTTCCCAGCACACTGTGATCCGCCCGACCGCTAGCACCGAAGTGCCCTGCAGACCCGCGCGATCCTTCCGGCTAGACTCCGTTGAAGGGTTGGGTTCCAACACTTCCGCCTCGTTGTCAAGTCAGCATTCGTACTTCTCCGACACGGTCATCCTACAGGACACACGTCCCTGTGTGCTTATTTTGTAACAACATGCATCACACGGTATCACACAGTACATTCCAGTCCTTTAACCTCTCGACTGTCACGACTCCACCACGCGACCAAGCGCATTCGCTGCGTCATCTTTGAGGGACCTCTCGCTATCGCAGCACGTGTAATCAAATTTATAATTTCTCCCAGTCTCGTAAGAGATTCATATACAAAGCTTATAAAATAAGCTAACAAATTACATACGAAACAGGACAGCTCCCTTCGTAACACATTATCAAATAACACAACTCTCGACACATTTTTTTCACCGCGAAAGCTCTACGATAACCTCAATTAAGTGACCCGATATGGTAAGTTTACGCTTCAATTTCGAGAATACTGCAAATCAAGTGGCTTAAACCCATAATTTATTTCAGTTGGGCTCACATTCTTCTCACAAAGTTTTTTGTAGCATATTGAAATACGTGAGAACCGATGAAGCTCTAGTACTCTAACATTCCCAAGGCCTGTTGACAGATGAGGGGATACCCTTTGCTACCCTTCTTGTCAATAATTTGAACAGTGGCCACATTACACACTACACTCATTATTAATCACAGAAAATAGCGAAGCTATGTCGACCGAAACCTATGACTTCTCGGAATACATAAATATGAAATTGCTCCCCATGGAGGAAGTAAAAGAAGATCCAACCATTATTGCACCCCTTGAATATATAAATGGTCATATTTTAAAAAATTAAAAAGTAAAATTTTTAAGGGGTGCAGTATATGCTCAAGTAAACTTACTAGTATCCTAGAACGTGAGAGCGAATTTATTAAATTCCGAGAGTATGCCGGTCGACGTTAGCTTTGCTATCCCAGCAGTGAAATAATCAGTTATTGACGGATATGAAACATAATCCACGAAATTATGAAAAAAATATTGAAAAGAAAATCTCTAAAAATTCATAAAAACAGTTTTATTTGCTATAGTAGATTTTGAATTGTTCTCCCATTGCACAGAACACAAACAAAAAAATATCAACTATATTATAAATTTAATATTAAGATTCATGATTTTCAATTACTGTAAAAATATAAATAAAGTAATGACAGGTAAAGCAAAAATATACGATGTCAATGATAAATTTCAAACGAAAGCAAAAAA
>DWHP01002112.1:0-14903 GCA_018247895.1 Parnassius honrathi | reverse complement strand
GCGTGGTCCCTCCCCGGTCGAGCCGACCCATTCGTGCTACAACTATATTTTAATATAACTGCAGCATGGCTCTACCACGATAAAATTTGTTATTTTTCTCTTAACATTCTAATACCTTATCTCCGATTCCTGATAAACCTTTTCATTTCTAGAGATCTTTCCGTAACTACGTCCAGGAGCGCATTGTTTGACATCACGTTCGAGAACTCTGCCGTGAACACTTGCTTGGATGTAGTTGAACGCGGGTTAGTACATAAAATAGATATCAAATAAGTAATAAAGTAAAACAGATATCAAATAAGTAATAAGTTCATTATAGCCTAGAGAGAGCCCACGGCTGAACGTAACCTTCCCCCATAGATTGCCACATACTCATATTTGCCATTGTTGTCAGTTTTTGTTGTTTGACTTTGCTCATCTTTAGGTTTGTTTCCCTCTCGTACGCCATCGAAGGGACGATAAGGTGTAGTGATAGTTTTTAGATCACCGCTACACGGTTAAGATCCAAGTTTTACAAAATATTTTATCCGACACAAGGCGGTTAAACATATTATTATCTACAATAGAAATGGTCTTTAAAAAAAACTCCTTCGTATTGTAAACCTCCTTTTATTTAAAGTCCGACTTTTATTTAAAGTCGGCTAAATAAATCTAGTATAGTTTCTATAGGATGTATGCATTTATACAGTGAGAATCGGTGCGAGTATTTTGATTGTAGCATAGTAAATTAGTAAATGCGTATGCAATACTTGTTCTTGATCCGTGCGTTTGCATTGTATTCAACAAGTACATCAACTTGTAATATAATATGAAATTATATGGAAGATGTTACACCGCTGTTTTAGGATTTGGTGTATCTTTAGAAATGTCACTCTTATATGATATCTTACGAGTGAAATAGTGACGGTAACATAATACGTGGCGAGTTTCCTTTCTACCACCCACTTACATTTCTGCCCCCAGTAGCTAACTGCATTGTTCTTTCGGTCTGTCGAGTAGCACTCGTACAGGCGTAGGGGTGAAAATGCATCATTGACATACGCAACTTTTTTATAAAGATTGTTGATGTTTATAAAGTTGGACACTCATTGAGTAGAGATACATTTTTATTTTTGTCACGCTAGGTCGGTTTCTGGGTTTAGAACTTGAGGCTTTTGGCAAACAATGATATTTTATTCGTTACATTACGAAAGTTTTCTGTTTAATTAGTAATAAATTAAGTTTACTGTTTACATGCAGTACTAATTTAAAGAATAAGAGGGATCTTATGGTCTTTTCGTGTTTTGCAAAATGGTTGTGAAGGGCAATGTAAAAATTTCGAAACAGTAAAAAGGCAATATAAGCAATATAAGTTTATTAGGCGTGTGACATTGTACGAACGAAACATAATGCGCGGCGCCGTCCCATCTCCGGCTGGCACTCGTTCCAATTCATGCCGAGACTTTTAGAAACCGATCGATAGAATAAATAAAGCTTTCGTGATTGATGGCTTCTGCTGACGATGCGCCGCAAGCCTCCATTGTGGCGAAGCTGCCCTGATTACCGATATAAGATAATCGTTTGGGGTAAATGTACGTGACACACTTACTTTGTATCGTGTAGAATCCATTCATTCATTTATTAAAACCGACCTGGATATAGGTCTCCCTCGTAGATTGTCTCAGAAGATTTGCCACAGTTGCCACGCTTTGGTGGCGAGCTGGTGGGTGTAAGTAAAGCATGTTATGGCGATCCAGTGAGTGGTGGTGGTGTTTGAATTCATTTTATTTTTCCAATATGTAACCTACATATCACAAATATAAAATTATAAAAACTGTATAATATGATTCATTACGATCATTCCCTTCTCTTGAGGCGAGTGTTTTATGAACTTCAAAGGTATTACAGTCATCATAGTTTATTGTATATATAGCAGTGGACTTGACTGATGACGACGACGATCAACGAATATTCTACTTTTATTGGTATATCGATGGTAAACACGGTGTTTAAAGTACCTACTCAGTCCAGTGCGAATTCTCAGACCAATAAGATGTAAATCTCTTGCGCCCGAAGAGCAAATTGAATGAATTGATAGATGAGGAAATGATCCATGTTTAGTATCTTGACAGTTGTATACTAATCATATTCAATTGCGAAGATAGAAAAATAACTCTGAAACTCTGTGTCGTCATGTTGCTCGCTTCATTATTTAAAATGTTAATTAATTATGTTATGATTTATAAACAGCTTATAAATTTGAAATTGTATATTTAATGTATTGGTGATACGAAAATTAACTTTTGTTAATAAATTGAAGCTAAAAGTAAGTTCGGGAGATAACGACACCTCTTCTCGTCAGATATACCTCAAAACATCAGAACAAGATTGTACAATCAGTGCGTGTTGACAGTGATGACCTTTGGATCTTAATGTGGCCCTTCACTGCTGGCCGTATGGGGAAGCTCCAGGTCGTTCAGCGAACTTAGAGGTGATAGACTTAAAACGAGCATATCCACAGTAGAACCAGAATTTCTGACATAGCCAAACAGATTAGTAAGCTGAAGTGACAAGGGCCGGTCACATAGCTCGAAGCACCGACAACCGATGGGGATGAAAGGTTCTCGAATGGTAGCCTCGTACAGGTAGGCACACTGTAGGGCGTCCCTCCACTAGATGGAGTGACGACTTGGTAAGACATGCAGTAAGTCGATGGCTGTGCTTTGTGGCATTGCTTGGGAGAGGCCCATGTTCTGCACTGGACTTGTGAAGGGCTGTAATGATGATGATGAATACATATATAAGCAGACATTAAAATACAAAAAAACTAAATGTGTGTTACTTATACTTGGCCAAGTAATCTAGCTTTAGATGAAACTTTCTTGGTTAGAATTCTCTGAAGTACAAATCACTACTCAAGTAATCACTTTTGCTCAAGTATTTTACTTGACTATAAATACGAGATGATGTCTTAACACAGGCTCTTGAAACTATTATGCGGAAATTATTTATTTAATGTTAGTTCTTTAAGGTTGGCTTTCGCTTTTTGTTATAAGCCCAATTTTTTGACCCTTTTGAGCGGATTAAGGAAAATCACAAATAATAACATACATACAAACAGGCACGGTTAATACTGTTTTAAAAAACCCAACTGCGTAAAAATACTAATACTACACGTTATACGATTACAAGAACCTTATCACAATTTTATCTCGCTTAACGTTTCAAAACTTTATTATAAGTTTCGAAAAGTTAAACGAGAATGGTCGCTAATCAACTGTAAATCGTTATAGATCCTAAATGGTCGTTCAATATAATAGTTGACTACAAAAACGTAAATAATTTACTTAACATAGTTCTTCGACTTCAATTTTATTTCTTTTAAACAATATGTCGTTTGGTTTTCGCCATATCAAATTTTCATTACTGTCATATCTTTAGTGAAACTCACAAGATTAAGACAAATTTTGAAGTCAGCTAAAAACGTCAAATAGAGCAAAATGTAAAGTTAGCCTAGAAATTGGATGGCTGGTGGCGGTATTTGTTAAAATTGAATCATCAGTAATAAATATTAGTTTATCTCTTACAATCAATATGAGCGTCCTTTGGTTGACACCATCGCGTAGTCACCCAGACAATGTAACAATACATTAGCAGCGATAAAGTTGGTGTTAACTGTGACCTTGTTACATACGCACTCCTTACTTATTCTTTTTGTGAAAGTCCCGTCGCTTTGGACATAGTGATTCTCATTGCTAATGGGCACTTATTGAGTGAGAGCTCTACGTAACTATTTAAAGGTTTATTCTCCTATTTAATTTAATTTTATAGTCATCATCATTACTACCGTCATCATCATCATTACACACCATCACAAGTCCACTGCTGAACGTAGGCCACCCCTAAGGAATGCCACAAAGCCTGAGCTACCTGCATCCATCGACTTCCTGTTTCTCTTAGCAAGTCGTCACTCCATCTAGTAGGATGCCACCCTACACTTTGTTTAATGGCGTTTAATGAGGCTGCCATTCTAGAAACTTTTTTCCCCATTCTTAAATCCTACCTGAATAGCATTAAATAAAATGTCATGTAATATGCAAACAAAATAAATCGCCTACAATTTTCTTAAATGCGTTTTAGCTACACTCCGAATACAAGCACAACTTCCGAATAGCTTTATTGCATTGTATTTTCATATTCATTAGTTCATTGCAGCCAGTGCCTAATTTAGAATTCTGACAGCCTTAAACTAACTATGAATACCGCTGAAGGTGGTAGCTCCCCACCGGCCTGTTTTTCTGTGCCTGCCCAGAATATATTTACTAAATTTTTATATTTTACAAGCTTTCCAACCCGCCGTTTCGCCCACATTAAATCAGATTTTTCTGACGGAAGATGTTGACCGTCCACGCATCGTCGAAGTTGCAGGAGCGTTGCCGCCTTTTTAGAAGGAAAAATCGTCGGTGTTAGATTGTTCCACAAAACAGTCTTGTAAGGAAGAAAACTCCTAGTATCGCATAGTCATAGTGAACCGCCAGGCATCCAGATGGTGTGGATGGTACTGTGAATTTTGTCCAAATGTGCGTTGGTGGAATTTGGCGATTGCAATAAATCTGAACAATTTGTCAAAGTATCTACTCCCCGTAGAAAATGCGATAGGATAACATCACTTCGCGGCGTCAGTTAATCGAGCTGATCAAAAAGAACTTGATCCTCGACGATACCAGCCACTCTTCGCTTGATGCGGTTAAGTGGAAGGAGCTGGTACTGGGGTCTCAGTCCAGAAATGAGAACTGTACTTTATGTGGGGGTGAATTTGTGCATTCTAAAGCTGCAAACGGTGTGCCGGCATGAAATACTGTCCTGCTTTGCTGAGCACGCCGAGCTTTTAAGAGGCCAATTTAGCCTTCTCTCCCATGTGACTGCGAAACTGTACGCCACTCGATGACGAGAACTCCGATGTTTGTTGAGGCAGCATGGTGAGTGCCCTGAAATTGAGACGATACGATAAAGGGATTCTTTTTAGCAGTAAACGCGCAAGCCTGTGTTTTCTGAAGTTTAAACAGGACTATAGTCGACTCCAAATCGAAATTTTGTTTATTAAGGACTCGACTTCAGACACAAGTTTGTTCCGACACTCTATGACGTGTTCCCGAGAAATATTAGCACGGCCGGTGTGGTGGTGGAAGTATTACAACCAGTAACAGCAACATAACAGCGTAGGTGATAGGATGCAGCCTTGTAGAACACTAGCAGTAATAGGCCCGTAGTTGAAGTATGCACCTTCTATTAAGACCTTGATGCTCTGATTTGCTGTAAAACTGATGATACAATTGCACAATTTCTCGGAAAGTCCATAGGAAGGAAGCATTGTAAGGACCGCTTTGTACCAAAGCCCATCAAAGACCTTCGCTGTGTATAAAGTAACGACCAAGGTTGGACTCTCCAAGGACTCTCTTGGGCTCTATTGCTTCCGCTCATCTATGAGTCAAGTAAGTTAGAAAATTAGAACTAGAACCAGCTGATGGTCCTCTAGGTACCTTGTGAGCTGGCAGTTTATAATAGATTCCACAATTTTGTGAATGCGATAGTGATAAGCCTAGAGTTGGACAGGTAAGCTGTCACCTTTTAAGGGATTGGGATTGAGTGTACCAAATTTGTCTTCCACAAGTTCAGGATTACGCCTAAGGAGTAGTAGAAGAAAAGACGCGTTAGAACCGGTGCTAACTCGGGAGCACCCGTTTCCAGCACAATAGGAGGGAATCCATCAGGCCCACGCGGCTTGATGATGTCTAATGAGAGAAATGTTTTGTGCTATGTAAACCGCACATCTGGCATGGAGTAATGACATTGTGAGATGGTTGGCGGTGTGTGCCCCACATCATCGAAAGTCGAGTTCAATACTCAAAAAGAGAACCTAAAAGATCGACTAAAGGAGAACCTTTGCGGCATCGGCCAATGAGTGTTTCACCCTGAGCATAGATGGAACAGACGGCTAACAGAAGTTCCCTTGGACAGCCTTGGCAAAACATTTTAATTAAATTAGAGGTAGAGAAAAAAGCTTGAGCAGTTTAAAACCTTTGAATCACGTCAAATCGTTCAACGAAAGGCGAAAGTTCCAAATAATTTAATCTTATTTCTACGATTAATTTGTTTTGTACCAAAAATAAAGATGGCTGACAGAAATTCCCTTGGGCAGACTACGCAAGACACCTTAATAAAATTAGAGGTCGAGAAGAGAGCAGTTTAAAATCTTTGAATCACTTCCAGTCAGACAAAGTAAGATGAATGGTATCAAATAATTCAAACTCTTATTTTACAATCTATTTATTTGTTCTGTACCAAAAATAATTAAAAAGCAACAAGTAAAGTACTTACGCCACTTACTTCATTATTTATTGAGAATGTTATACCAAATATTATCTGTACTTATGTGGTGCTTACAGAGGCAGGCTCAGCGCCCTCTCTAACCTTGCGCCCTAGGCTTAGCTTGTGGGTAAATCAGGCCCTGATTACAGCCCATTAAAGTCTACTGCTGAACATCCCGTAGGTCTCGTAAGAGGCGACAGAAGGAAACAAATCAGGAGATGAACGCAGCGTCTTCGTAATAACGACTACAAATAAAAAAATAGATTGCCAAACCTCTGGTCAAGCGTGGCAAATATCCGTTAATGAGCCATTCTAAGTGGAAGCCTATGTTTTTTATAGGATAGGGTGACAAACGAGCACACAGTCCACCTGACGGTAAGTGGTTGCTGTGGCCCATAGACATCTACATTATCCTCGATTAAAAATCAAAATATAGACGCGTTGTCACCCGTGAGCACTCAGATGAAATGCCTCGTTTTCAGTAAAAAGAGGTCTCCGGTTCTCTACATTCACCATACGAAACACAGCAGCATTAAGCTACTATTTTACGCTGGTATTCTGTGAGAGCGTGTTTCTTCCCCGGTCGAGCCGACCCATTCGTGCTGCAACTATACTACTAATATAACCGCAGTAGGGCTCTACCAGGTATAATTTCCACGTAGTAGTGAACTTTAATAAGTTGTAACGGTAACGGCTGAACATAGGCCTCTTCATAGATTTCGTTGTAATATTTGCCATAGTTGTTACGCTTGATAGACAGGTTGGCGAATGCAGTTTATTTATTTTTTATTTATTAGTAAGACGCTGCTGCCCACGAGACTATGTGAAAAAAAAATATATCCTTACACGTATTACATATCCTATTTTACATTCATTGTATTGTGAGCAGAATCTCTCAAATTTCGGATCGGGACAAAATCAATTATTGGGTTTTTCTGTTGAGAAATTCTAGTAGCAGCTTGAACTTAGGAAGTTGGCGGTGTTTCACGGCCATACCTCGGAAAGAACGTAAAATCGTTATTCCGATCGTTTCGGATTTCCGTCACATCGGGCCAAGGGTGTTGGGAACTATAGAGTGCACCTGTGCTTGTGCACATACTCGTACACCCCAGTCTTGCAGGACGTTTAGCAGTTGGTTAGTCTCCGTTAAGGGCCGCTATGGGTGGCATTCGGTCCGGAGGATATTAGGTACACTTAAAGTATTGGCACTACTTCTGAATTCACACTACTAATGAATTAAAATTGTTTTTTAATTTCATAAGCAGGGTCTACGCTAGAGGAGCCGAGCACGAGCTGAGCACAGGCTGAGCCGCTCTACTCGCGATGTCAAGTTTGGATGTACAACGAGCCTACAACATGCAAATCGATACATATGATGCTAATCCCTTTGTGTTTGTCAAAAAATCGACAAAGGCGGAGCACAGTCGAGCACGAACCAAACGCTCGAAGAGCGCTCGTTCGAGGCTTGTAAGTCGGTCCACAATAAACGAATTTATGCTCGGCTCATGCTCCGCTCGTGCTCGGCTCCTCTAGCTTAGACCCACCTTTAGACATGCAACCTGGAAAATCAGCACTTGAAATTTAAATTAGCTATTTCAATCCAGTAGTGCTATTTGCTACGTTCTTGGGCACTATGAATTGAGTAAATTATTTGACACATACTACATATCTTTTTGTATGGTACCACTAACCCATTGCAAATCTATTCCATCCATTCATAAATCCATCAGAGCCTAAAGTCTCCCACAGACTGCCTCCAAGCGAGGATTTCGCTATAGTTGCGTGCTCGGCAGGCAGGCTGACGGCCACAGCTTTTTATTATTTTGTGTAGTTATCAGGAAGATGCTGCCCATCTTCTTTTTTATTTTCCCCTGTGGCTTCGTACGACACTCACAGGATAATATGGGATATTCGTACACTGCCAGAACAACATAAACAATATTGCAAATCTATTATTTTTATGTAAAACACAAAAGGAAGTCGTTATATATTATCTGTACAATAAAAATAAATGATATAAACATATTTTGTATTGGCAGAAAATACCGTGTTTCTGATTTAATTGTATCGAAGATTTACTGCATTTGTGCACAAACAAATGAGGACCTTTCAGTTAGATAGTATAAGTAGTACCGTTGGTTTGAGCATTAGACCGTGTTCTTGTCACTAGTGGTTGTTGTACACGTGTGTTTACTTGTTTCTTTTATCAGCTACTTGACAAGTCAGTAAATGACTCGCCCATTTTAATCGCCGTTGATTCGGAATAAGCCGATGTAGTACAGTTATTTGTCAATGAATAGAATTGCACAGGGAATCGCAAAGTGATTACTTTAAGTTTTAGTTGCGGAATTAGTATGATAAAATTTGTAAAGGAAAATTCAGATAAATATCATAAGGAAAATAAATAATGAAAGTGTAGTTTCAAATACATCAGTTTCTAGATGAGAAGTCAAGATATTAGTGACCAAGCTACGTGCCTGTCAGAGATAACTATCGATACCTATATAGCTCATATACATAGGCGTGTTAAATGTGACAGTATTGGCAATTAGAAAACCGTAATATATCTCTGTCACCGAGTCAGTAAGCACCTAACATCGAGTACTTAAGAGGTTCAAATATAGCTACAGGTGATTTTGCCCATTACTAATGATGTGACATGTAATTTAAACTACCATGGTTTCTACAAATACTTCCTGAAGTTGTTGAATGGAAGGATATAATGTAACAGCGTCGTGCAAGCAAGACGAGCAAATGCACATACTTCTTACCTTCCGTGAAAGCTATGAGATGTCGACGCTTCTGGCCGTATGAAGAAACGTAATGTAACTTGGTATGCTGTGAAGAGCTATGATGTGTTTCACCGTCGCGCCTCAGAAAACGCGTAAAGTCGTTGGTCCTGGGCCTGATCTTTCTTCGGTAGTGCCAGGTTACCATCCCGTCGGACCATAACAGTGAGCGAATAGAGAGTGCACATGTGCTTGTGCCCACACTCGTGCTCTATAATCTTGTCCTTCGCAAATTGCTAGTCTTCGTTGAAACTGACCACCGTGACCAAAGTGCGGTCTGGAGGACATCATTATATTTATAATTATACGGGTATCAGCAGGGAAGAAAGTGGAGAAATGAAGTGACGACCTTGTGACTACGGTATCATTTAAATATGGAAACGAGGCATTCCATCTTAGTCCTCACGGGTGACAACGCATCTGCATTTTGATTTGTAATCGAGGATGGATGTAGGTGTCTATGGGCCGCACCTACCACTTACCATCAGGTGGACTGTGTGCCAGTTTATCACCCTATCCTATAAAAAAAACGTGCGTGCTGGCGTGTCTAGATTGGGATGAAAATGACTAAAATAACCAAGATTTTTTTTGCTGTAAGAACTTTCGAGTATATCACAAGTGGAGCCTACCCCACAAATACTTTTGTCCGTTTCGCTGGCGCTGCGTCCCTTTGCCTTTGTCACGGTAATTTTATCTATAGAAATTACCGCGCCTTTGTAGTTTTCTGATGTTAGTGATGTGACAAAGCACAATTCGAAAGCCTGTTTTAATGTAAAATGTTCTATGGTAAGCAAAGTTGTAAATTGGTAATCGACAGCTATTAATAATGTGGTAATTTTATTTATCAATTATATATAATACGAAAATTACTTACCACGGAAAGGCCTTTGGCAAAATTCCACGTGTGCGACTCAAGTCCACGAATAGGAACCATTGGTCCTTATAACTTTTGACAGGTGTGCGAGGTATATAGCGGATATAATAGACATGATAGTGATATTCAACAAAAAGTTAATGTAGAACACAGAGCGAGAGAGAACGATATTTAATTCTATAAAAAAAAGAATAATGGAAACAGATTAAATGGAGTTCACGCTATTGTAGGAAGTAGGAACGTGTCAAAAAAGGACAAGAATGGCAATACAGAATCCTCACATTAATGTACGTTAGTGAAAGTTAGGTATGGCAGAAGAAGCGTGAAATTAATCATCATCATCATTACAGCTCTTCACAAGTTCATTTCTGAACACAGGCTTCTCCCAAGAAATGCTAGGCACAGTCATGAGCTACCTGCACCCATCGACTTCCTGTTCCTGCAAGTCTTTCCAGATCGTCACTCCATCTAGTGTGGGGTCGCTCTATACTTCACCTACCGGTACGAGGCTGCCACTCGAGAACCTTATTTCCCCATCGGTTGTTAGTTCTTCGAGCTATACGGTTGGCTGATTGCCACTTCAGCTTACTAATGCCTTGAGTTTATCACGCAGAGAAACCCGAAGCATAGCCCTCTCCATAGCTCGCTATGCGACTGTGAGCTTCCTCAAACAGCTAGCAGTAATACCACATCTCGGATCCGTAAGTAACAACCAGTAACATGCACTGGTTGTACAATCTCGTTTTACAAGTTTTGAGGCACACCTGATGAGAAGGTGTGCCGTAATTTCCCAAACGCTGTCCAGCCAAATTGAACCGTTGATTGACCTCTTGGTCGAAGTTGGACTTATCTAGGGGGGTTGTTTGTCCCAGGCTTGTCTACAACTTCAAGCTTAGTAAGCTTAGCTTCCAATAACTACCGGTATAGGTCGTGAACGATGTTGCACATAATCTCTTTTTATCCATGTTGTTAGTGGGCACTGTTGAGCACAGTGCTTAGGCTCTTCAGCGATTCTGCCATAAGGACTATATCGTCAGCAAATCGAAAGTGAATGATGTATTTGCTATTGATGTTAATACCGTATCCTTTCCAGTTCAAGCTGTAGCTTGAAAACGTCTTCCTATGCAGCGGTGAAGAGTTTCGGTGATATAACGTCACCATGTCTTACACCTCTCTGCAGATGGTTGAGTTCCGTACTCTGGTTCTGTTATCGGTTAACCTACAATGGTTATCCGATACTTACACTACTGTTCAAACACTTCGAGACCTCGATATACCGACAGTCAACTTGGCACCAATGAAGGGACTGTAGCACTGCCCAAATGTCGACGGAATTAAAGGCTTTCTCACACTCCACATACTCAAGGGAAACTGGCAGATTGTATTCTTCGGTCTCCTAAAAAAATTATTGAAAGGTATGTATGTTGTCTATGGTACTAAAGCCTTTTCGGAAACCGGCTTGTTTGGGAGACTGGAAGTTGTCGAATCACCGTGCGAGATTATTAGTAATTACTCTCGAAAACAGTACGTGGATGCGGTTCAAAAGTGAAATCAGTATGTCGGATAAGAAAGATGAAAGACAAAAACATTTCTTGCCCAGGTAGTAGAAGTCTCAGCCTATCCCTTTGAGTGACAGGCGTGATGATATATGTATGTTCATTCAGTATAAATAAAATTAGCAAAAATGATTAACAAAATTGTTTCCTTAGTTAACTAATAGAGAATTTTAAACAATTTCTAAAAAACTAAAGACCGTAACACAATTCAAATATTTTACTTTCATAAATGCGTATATTTTGCCATTTCTATCATAACCCTATTGTTAGAATATGTTATGTCAGTATTGTTAACGAATCTAGATATAGATATAGTTATATGATTTTGTTCGAATGTATAAAACAGAGATTAATCTTGCAAATGTTGGCACAATAAAGTTTTAGCCTTGTCATTCATTTCGATACTTGGCGGGCATCACGTGTCGTCGAAATATTTTTTTTATTTCACAAATATACAGGTTTCCTCTTCTTTGTAAACATACATCGCCGAGCACCTGGTAAATCAATACTCAAAATTGCAATTACAATATCATTAGTGCTGGGGTCGAACACGGTTGCTCGCGTACTCTTGAATTTACAGCGAGCGCTGAGTACCAGAGCTACCACTGTTCAATTAACATAAAGATTCATGCGTCTGGTGGCAAGCATTATATAGGAGAATGAATTAAACACGCAGTAATTTTAAATTTAGTTGTGCATCAACAGACTGTAAAAGTTGATTTCAGAGTAACCAGAGCTTCGTTATTCAATCAACGTACTGCATTGAGAGGTTGAATTTATATACATAACATTTACAGTGTAACTTCTGGTTAGGTAATTCTAGACACTGCCTCGAGGTATGTTTGTAAAGGTACCACCCCTTTTTATATTTTATATTTTTTCGTGTGTAGACTGCTGTATTTCGGATTGAAGCGTGTAAAGATCCAGTCACTTTATGCTGTTAACGGCATTTTAGTTCTCAAGGGTGATAACCTGCCTTCAAATACCTACGTTAAGAGTTGCCACTTATATGTGAATTCTAGCAGTCGCAAAAAATTGTTAACTTTTGTAATAGGATGATTACGTTAATGAGATGTTAGATATTTAATTTTGTTTATCCTTCTAGATTGAAAGAATTTTTTGAAATTTAGTAGGGAAACGAAGAAAAGTTATTTAATTAATATCCTCCGGATCAAATTGCGGCAGTCACAACGGGTACTTTGCGCAGAACATGATTGTTATAACGCCCAAGTATGGGTGTACTGTCTATTCCCTCACTCTCATAGTCCAGTGGCACAGCAATACAACACGACCGTAGAGAGATCAGGCCCAAACCTAACGGCTTTACGTGCTTTTACGACTGTGATACGACTTAGGGACCTAAAAGAAAAGAGCTTACTCCTTTTTAAAAGGCTCTTCTATAAAAAAAAAGCTTGCTGAATCTGGGCTGCTACTAAAATTTGTTAACTAAAAAGGACAATAACTGATTTTGTCATGACCAAGGATGATAAACCTGGGACAAAGTGATGAGTAGTCGCTTGCGACCACTAGACTAACGAGTTGCTACTATATTTGCTTTAGTAATCTTTTTGTGACTATAAATTTATTTATATCACTATATTTCAAACACAGAAAACTTCAGTACTGTGCATACAAAGCTTTAACAAATGCGACTTGACATTCTGCGTCGAGTTTGATGGGCTGTTACATGATAGGTCAGTTTGTTTTTTGAAATTGTTACTCGATACCTTTTGTCCGGAAATAGAGCCACGACTCGTAAACAAACAAAACTCAACACCATCAAAGTAAAAAAAAATATTTATACATTTTAATCAGGTCATTGATCACAGGGACGTTGCGGTGGTGCTGTTGTTCTCGCTTGGTTAATTTCGATAATGGCGACAACCCTGAATATATTCGAAAGCTATCTATTGCATCGTATTCTAGACCAGGGTTGGCGAACCTTTATGTATTTAGAAGTGTTTAATTAGGTAATAGAGGTGCCGTAAAATAATTTTGACTTCGTGGTTATGGAGAAATTAATAGTACTAAATACTATCGACTCAAACCTCTACATTTACTACAAAAAATAAGTAGTTTTGAAATTGAGACGTTTATAATAATATATAATAATAAATGTTTCAGTTATACGAGTATTCGAATTAAAGTAGCATTAGCGTGACTTCTGTTGTTGCAGATTAGATGGCAAATGACTTATATTGGGGTTGTAAAATACTAAGTAGCACAAATAATTGTTTTAATACAGTTGTGTCAACAAAATTGACTATTATGATATTCATTTCATCATCATCATTACAGCCCTTAAAAGTTCACTGCTGAACATAGGCCTCCCTCAAGTAATGCCACAGAGCACGGGCCTGAGCCACCTGCGATAGTCCTGCTTAGTCCACGATTTAACTAGGATCGCTCGCGTTCGTTCGTAATATAATACTTGATAGTGAACTTTGTGATTGGTGGCGTGCCCCAAACATTGCGTCACATGCCATCGATGACACTCGTGCTATTGGTTCACCATCCCTGTACTAGATTATCGTATCGCGGTATTAACTTTACTTGCAGTTCATTATCGAGACACTCACCCGTACTAACTTACTAGTATTTTATGTAACGATTTTATGATAAAAGCGATGTTTGTCTTAGAAGCAGTATTAAAGATACGGGTTCATTCACAACGTATTCGAATCTTTGCGAAAATCATGTAGTATCGTTAAAGGTGAATTTGGTAAAATCATTTTACAAAAATAAATACAATTTTATACAAAAACGCAGGCAAAAATTTTTGCAAAGAATCCAGCGAATTGGAAATTGAAGTCATTGTTGTGTCGTTACTGAAGAAATCTCCGATAATTTATTGTCGGATAGGGGACTGCCATTTGATGTCAATAATTTAGAAAAACACATTATTATTCAACGTTAAATGCAAACTAATGATTTCTCATTTAATTAATTATTATATTTTATTATTGCTTATATATTATTATGTACGAATTCCTTATACAGGCTGTTAGTGCAAACACTGTTATCCTTGAAACCAGTGGTTTGGTTTCACTTACAGAACGTAAAATCAATTTAAAAAAAACATTTTTTTTAAAGTAAAATCTTAATTTTTCCTTAATTCATCAATTTTTGCCTGTCATAAGCCAGGATGAAAGTATGAAGGAAAAGTTACATCACAGGTTATGTGTACATATTGAGTTTTCATTTAAATGTTGTGTAAGTAGCTAGCACGGGCGGTGATTTTTACAGTGATTACGTCACCCGGGCGCATAGGGTATCCATGAATTTACGGACGGTGTCGGACAGAAACTTTTTAAATTTTATGAAAGAAAATAGCGT
>DWHP01002111.1:0-14905 GCA_018247895.1 Parnassius honrathi | reverse complement strand
TATATATATACATCACATTAGTTGTAAATAATAGATTTCTATTATATTCGGGTTCAAGCTTTTAAAATAAACGAATAAGGTACGTCGCTAATATATTACACGTATAACGATATATCTGCCAAACCAATACATATCTACATCCAAAGCGTGTTTACATTACACAAAAGCTAGCTTTTACCAACATTGTAAGCTAATATTAAATGCTTACAAGGAATCTATGAATTGTAAATTACGATTCTCTTATCATCAATCTTCACGACACATAAAGGTCGAGGCGATGGAATCACAAATTAACACCCGTGTCGTCATCGACTATCCCTCACAATGGTGCATTGTTCTAACTCGTTAATTGCTTTGTAATGTTGTGTAAATGCCTTTATGTGACTTTGTAGCGAATAATACACATCTTTATTTCATACACGATGTCACGGGTGAAGTATAAGTAGGGCGTGTTAGGTTAAGCAACCAAAGTTTAGCGTTGACAACATTTACAAACATTTTGTAATTCACATTCTTCCCGTTGATGTGTATAACCTTATTTATGTTGGGCATGGTTGGATACAACAAATTTGAAATAAGGGAGATGGCACTCGCATTTTTTCCTGTGAAAAAATTTAGTACGGTGTTAAAAAAATCACGTTTTCTTGAAAGGTTTCTTTTGTTAAGTTTCACTGCCGGGGTGATTAAGTGGTGATGATGATGCTAAATCACACTGTCGTAGCGTAACAAAGGCCTATTTACTCTTGCCTTATATATGGGAAGTGAAGGTAGCAGAAGCTTCTTGATATCATGTAAACGTTTTAAAAAGTAGCGGTCGCCAATACGTCTGCCAAGCGTTACGCCGAGGCTGTGCATTTGCGGCGTGAGTATATCCACTACCGCATATGGCTCCGTTAGTGTTGGAAAAGGTGACAGAGGTAAACAAACCGGAATATGTGCAGCAGCATTACTCTTATTATAACCTGCGAAGCGTGGCAACGAAGGCAAAATCCGACCTATGACGCAATTTATGAGCCTATATTCAGCAGTATTCTGCTTTAGCCTGTCTTCTTATTCTTTATCTTAGTGACTTTTAGCCGTAGAGGATAGATGGATACATGGACTCCATTATTAAAATATACCTGATCGAAGCAGAACGTTGAAACTTCTGCGCCCGTTCGTAACGAGTACGTACGGCGTCAGCGACGACCGCACCCGTTCGCTTTGTGTCGTATCAAAACTAAGCTACTTCTAATTAAGTTGACTACACTTTAATATCCAATCACCGTGTAGTGATGGAAGAATATCGTCTACGGTGTCGTAAGAGGCGACAGAGGAAATATCATTAATAATTGACGGCATCCAGCGCAGACGGTTCGAATCGTCGACGACCGAGTTCTTTCTGATCGACTCGATTCACTGGCGCTGCTTAGGGATGTTGCATCCCTCTGCGTTCTATCGCCTCTACCACGGGGAGTGTTCTGAGAAATTGTTCGGATTAATTCCAGCCGCCAAATTTCACGAACGCACATCGCGTCACAATTCACGATACTATCCTCACCATCTGGATGCTTGGTGGTCCACCTTCTTTGTGGAATTGTTTACAACCGGCGATTCGCCCGGACTGATACGACTTAGGGACCTTTAAGAAAACAGCTTACTTCTTTCCAAAAGGCCGGCAACGCACCTACAATTCCTCTGGTGCTGCAGTTGTCCGTGGGCGGCGGTAGTCACATACCATCAGGTTAGCCGCCTGCTCGTTGCCCTCTCTTCTATAAAAATAAAATAAACTAGGAGACTATTGACTGGAAACAGGGCATTCCATTTTAGCCCCTAGGGTGACAACGTAACTGCATTTTGATTCTTAATCGAGGATTTGTTATGTAAATGTCTATGGGCCGCAGCGTCCATTAACCACCGCGCGGACTGTGTGCTCTTTTGTCATCCTTATTTTTAATCTAAAAAGTTTAATAATAAAGATGGGCAGTAGCGTATTTTTATTAAAACTAAAAATAAAATTAAAAACTGTAAGTCGTAGTACTGCGTGTCCGAATTGTGAACTTCTTAGATTCACAAACTTTGTAACATTATTCTCGTGTTGTCAATAAATATTTTTAGAAAGTATTTTCTATTAGCAATTGTTTTTATTAACGTATTAATATAGTAATAAAATATTAATTTATTGCACTGTGTTACATTAAAAATAATGATTACTATCTACATAATACAACAAATTTATAAATAAATACCAATTTTATAAAATTTGATCAATTGGATTATCAACAGTACTTTCATCAATTTTATGTATCTAAACGTGACGGTCACGCGAGTTCAGTGCTTTTTCATAATCCCAAAAGTGCACAACATGGTTAAAAAAGTTTACACTTCAAAACAAAGTGTGGTTGTAAATCAGCCCGTCAGCGCGACATATATGGCAAATAAGCAACCTATGGGGGAGGCCTTTGTTCAGTGTTTGACTTTTGATAGGCTACAACGAGAGCGGTGCAATAAGTAGCTGCGGCCCACTTGCAGTTCGACTTCCGCGTTGAAAAGTGTTTGCATGACCTCCGAATAACTTTTCCAGAACTGAGTATCTGTCCAAGTCCGTATATATGTATCCAACTCGGTGGTTATAGGCTTTGGGAAATGCCGCCCAATAGATGAGCACCGCCCAAGAATAGAACGTATGTACTTAGACAGACTTTTTTTATGGAATAAGGGTGAAAAACGAGCACACAGTCTAATAATGGTAAGTGGATGCCGTAGCCCATAGAGATCTACATTTTTATCCTCGATTAAGAATCGAAACACAGATGCATTGTCACCCCTGAGGGCTAAGATGGAATGCCTCATTTCCAGTAAAAGAGGGTATCCTGATCTCTACACTCACCATACAAAACACAGCAGTATTAAACAGCTATTTTACGCTGGTATTCCGTGAGAGTGTGGTCGTTCCCCGATCAAGCCGACACATTCGTGCTACAACTATAATATAGCTGCAGCGTGGCTCTACCACGTACAAATACACATATAAAATACTGTATCTTTACCAATATTCACGTAATAAATTCAAAAATAATTTGTACTTCCCGTTTCGAGAAACCGGGAAACACACCATTAGCACATCGGATTTCCGATATCCTCGACGTAATAGGCAATGTTACTAACTAATATGCAGGTAACTCTTATCGTATAACCATCAAGCTAATGATAATGATTATGCCTACTTGGACAGAAAAATAATCACACATTCATACTATATGTTTCGATGTCCGGTAATGAATGGACAACCTTGAATTAGCTTATAATAGAAGTTGTGACCGTTCTAAAAAAATACAAGAAAATATCCCAGGTAGTACATAAGTACGATTTTTTAGAAAAAAGAACTAAATTTTTAACTTATTTTAAATTCTTCTTCTCCATGATTAAAAAAAAATTCATTGGTTATTGTTATACCACTATACGTTGACTATGTTGACAGAGATGCAATAAATAGTGTCTGGCATATGCACATTAAAAATCACTTTTCTGTTTTGAAAATGTTTAACAATCTATTACATGCTTTTTCACAATAGGTTAAAATTGGCATTACGGTCTAATGATTAATGTTTAGATTCAGGGTTAAGTAAAGGTAGCGCTGGGCAATTGTGGTAGAAATAGTTTGCACAAATTAGCCTTCATGATAATGCACCCGGGACTCATAAACCAATCAGGCAGCGGAATCAGAGTCGCTGCATCCACCCTTCATCTCAACTGGAAAAGCAATAAAACCCTTTTTTATATATTTTTTTAATTTTAACTACACTAGGATTTTCTCCTGTATTCGTGTAGGCAGTTTACATACATATATTTTTTAATGAATAACAACAGTGATAAATGAGCACACAGTCCATCTAATATCAAGTAGATGCTGTCACCTACGTCCACATTTATCCTTGATTAAGAATTAAAATGCAGATGCGTTGTCACCCATTAGGACTAAGATGTAATGCCGCGTTTCTAGTAAAAAGAGTCTCCGGTTCTCTACACTCATCGCACAAGCATAAAGCTGCTAATTTGCACTGGTATTCTGTGAGAGCGTGGTCCTACCCCGATCGAATCGATCCATTCGTACCACAACCATAATATAGCTGCAGCGTGGCTTTAACACGATTAACATACATAAATTTCATAACTACAATACCCAGACCCGGAACAACTATTTGTAGGCCATACAAATACTTGTTCCGTGCGGGATTAGAACCCGCGGTCGTCAGCAACGCAACTTATTACTAAGTCTCTGCGCCACGGAGCCGTTAATATAGGTTAACAATATAAATGACATTATATGTAAATAAGTTATAAAGCAACAAATATTTAGTTTATTTTTTGCAATAATTATTTTAGTCACATTCATATCAATCATCAGTCATTATCAATATCAGTTTCCAGTTTTTGGATTTTATATTTTGTTCAGTTAAGTAACAACCGGCTGGTGTTACTTACACTTTTTGTTTCACCCTGTATGATAACAAGTAACTTTGAATGAGTAACTAAAAAAAGTGAATACCAAAGATGTTAACGTTACTAATATTTCCTTTAACCTAGTATGCTTCAAATGCTTGTATTAGGAGCGGTCTCAGTTGAAGTAAAAAAACCTTTTTTTTACTTCATCTGAAGGAGCGGTTCACGACAGTTCTCGAATGCCGGAATCAAACCCACGACTCTCAGAGTTTGCATTGCTCACTCGTTAATGATTAGTACTGTCGTTTTACTTATCTATATTTTTATGGATAATTATGATATTACTGAATAAACATACCGTGTTACATTCACAAAATTGCTGACACAAGCACATATTATAATAAGTAGTTCACAGGCTCTAAATTTTCGTTATACTAAAGTGTAGGTATACATACATGTATCTCTCTGTAAATACAAACAACTTTAGAGCAAAAAACTTAAAAACGTAAACACTTACGTTACCTAGAAGATAAGATGTCCTAAGTCAGTATTACAAAGCAGTCAACACCTCACAAGCGGGCAAACTGCGAATTCCTAGAAACACAACACAACAAAAAAATATTGGACAAAGTCGTTCGTAATCGGGAGAGTTCGGGGTATCCACGCTACGCGCGCTCTTTCAACAGAATCTCAAATAAGACTGCTATAAACGGTAATAAAGGTTCCTGTTTTCTGCTATTGACACACGTTAGCTGAGTTCAACACCGGGAATTCCTACGGCCACTCGATAAAAATGGCACTGTGTCCGATACAATCGATCGAAAGTGTTAAAATATTATAATATTCATTGAAGGATTAGGTATTAACATTATAGAAAGACAGACAGATCCTTTATTAATATAGACAGTGGGATTAATAACTGTTATTGTTTAAAATTTAGATTAAAGGCTATGATTTTATAAATTGTATTTTTTTTTCATTAATAGAGCCACCAGGATTATCCCCTGTGCAGGCAGTTAATACACATAAACTTTATAAGTACAAGTATCCAGACCCGGAACAACTATTTGTGGCGTTTGTAGGCCATACAAATACTTTTGTATGGTGGATTCAAACCCGCGATTCTTAGCGCTGCAACTTATTACTAAGCCACTGCGCCAAGGAGCCATCAAAACAAAATTATAGTAAGCAAACTGTATTTTTAGTAATGTCATAAAATTCATAGGTATTAACACAATACAAAAATCGCAGTGTGTTTCTAGTTCAAAAACGGTATAGTCAAAATTATTTTAGTGCGTGGATACACCAAGATATTTGCGTAATTCTCAATTCAGATTATGCGAAAAACGTATACATGTAAGCTATCACACACTCATATTTAAATATGTACTTTTTAGGGTTCCGTAGCCAAAGGGTAATCAATGGGACCCCATTACTAAGCCGCCGCTGTCCGTCCGTACATCCGTCTATCAGCGGGCTGTACCTCATGATCCGTAATAGGTAGACAATTGAAATTTTCACAGAATGTGTTTCCCTTGCTATTAAAACAAATAATAACAATAAAAACTAATTAATAATTAAAGAGGGCAACTCTACTAAAAACGTGCTTTTACGATCCACTCGCACTAGGCCGATTTTATTATAAAACTGAGGTGACAAGCGTGCTTACCAAGATGAAATGCCTCACAGACTAAATATACTAGCTTTCTATATCCTTCAAACTGTAACACAGAGTTAGAAGTACTTCTATTTAGCGACAGAAAAATGCAAAAAGGTGGCACCTACTCAGACGAACTCCGAGGCAGTAAAGGAACCTTACCATCAATTTTACGTGGTGGAGCCACGCTGCAGCTGTATAATGGTTGTAGCCCACGTGGGTCGGCTCGACCGGGGAAGGACCACGCTCTCACAGAATATCAGCGTAAAATAGCACCTTAATGCTGCTGTGTTTCGTATGGTGAGCATAGAGAACCGGAAACCCGTTTTACTGTAATCGAAGCATCCTATCTTAGTCCTCAGTGTGATAACGCATCTGCACTTTTAATCTTATCGAGGTTAAAGCACACAGCATCCTCTTACTATCGGATGAAAAAATCCAACAGTCTTTATCTTATGCAAACAGAGTTGTAAATTTGTAAATGTGTTGAATAATTTGTTCTAGTGGATGATGAAGTGCGCTCACGGATACTACTCTAAGCAACAAAACCAATTGCGATGACGTTCTTCACATAGGAATGAAATGAGAACATGTTCAAGAATATAACAACAGTGCTGCGCTTAACTCATCTGACCTGGTATATAAAGCTCTATTAAGTTTTGTAAAATTTGTTGATCTCTGCCTTTCATGATATATCTGTCTATTATTATCAAATCTATTTGAATATTTTTGAGTTATGAGAATCGAGCCGCTGTTATTAAACGTTTGTTGGGAGCCTTATGTCCAATCGTAGACTTTCTACCGGCTGATTATGATCGTAACAGATAAAATGTAAGATAGATAATTATAACCGTAATATAAATAAGTAAACCTTACACTTTGTTTATTAAGATAAGGTTTACTCCTGGATTATAAAGGATAAGAATTTAAGTTTATTACAGATCAATATCCAACATTTGTGCAAAATCGAAAATTGTTGGTTTCCAGGATTTGACGCAGTGTTGGAAATTGCATTCAAGCTGAAAGCTGTGGTTGCTCATGGGCTAAAACCTCTTTGTATTTTTACTGCACGCGAGAGATACGGATCCAATCCCGTTGGAATAAAATTATTTGTAAATCTGATTTAACAAGTGCTAAGCGGCGAAAGGAAGATAAGCGGGGAAGGAGGTGCGGTCGGTGGTGAAGGCAAACATTGTGAGGAACTGCCCATTTCTGAAGAATAAAAAATATTGCGAAGACATGTCAATTCCACGACCTAGTAAGGGATACGGGAAGTCGATGGATGCAAGTGGTTCAGGACCGAGTTATGTGGCATTCCTTGGGAGAGGCTTCCTGTGTTCAGCAGTGGACTTGTTGTGACGTTAGGGGACGCCCAACAGTGGCAAATATTATATAAAATGTAGAAAAATTGTCTATTAACTTCCAGCCTTTTATCCCTACTAATTTAAAATATTTAATTAGTGCATTTATTTATATGTAGTAAAGATAGTCGACCGAAGGTGTACAAATTTCATAATTAGTCTCAAACTCGATCGGTTAGTAGCGGACGGGATTCACTTATCACCAGTTAAATGCTTGTACGGTATCATATAACTCAGATTAACGTCTACTACCGTTAAATATAAACGGACGTATAAACTTCTTTACAGACAGAAACTGTCGAGATGTCCCATTTGTTTGTAGCATAACAAATTTTTATCTAATCGATAATCGTTAGTGCTAACAAAGTTAAAAGAGAACCCCTTTGTATAATCGTAAACGTAGGTTTTTATTTGTTTAACTGTTAAACGCATTTAACAATTGTAAAAAATTCTTTACAAAAATAGTATCTATTTACCTGTTAACACAGAAATCTAAATAACGTACTTACAACCTTTGATTATATGACAGGTATATAATCAAAGCTTACAACGCAACGCCGTAGTAGATAGGTTTTGGTCAGTGCGAATCCTACATAATCAGTCGTTTCTCCGCGAGGCTGGTATGTAAAGGCATTTCCCATAAAAAAAGTTTTGTTTGAAATCCAAATAAAAACAGACGCATTGTCAATAATCCTCTCTTCCACTGCCAACAACCGTGACCTGTGCTGACAACGCTTCCACTGGCACGTGAAGTCTTTGATGGCGTTAATATTGTATATGACCGGATTGGTGTGGTAGGTGCCTGCAGGTTTATGGTTCAAACGTTAAAGAGGACGCGAGGAGGTGATGATGAACCTGTGTTGCACTTTTATTTGTGACGATAATTTTCTCTCCTATAAGATTTTCCAGACTGACTTTCTACTAAGATTTTTTTAGGCTAAGGGTGACAAAAGAGCATACAGTCTATCTGATGGTAAGTGGTTACTATGTCCCGTAGACGTCTACATCTATGCTCAATTATGAATCAAAATGCAGATGTGTTGTTACCAGTGAAGGAATGCCTTCTTTACAGTAAAAAGGGGCTCCGGTTCTCCACACTCACCATACGAAACACAGCAGCATCAAGCTGCTATTTTACGCTGGTATTCTGTGAGAGCGTGATGCTTCCCCGGTCGAGCCGATCCATTCGTGCTACAACTATACTGCTAATGTAACTATAGCGTGGTTCTACCACGTAAAACAATAAACAAATAATTGTCATACGACTGTTTTCAGACGAGTTTGGATAAAAGCCCTTTGCTCTGTTGTAAAAATTATTGTGCGGCCATGACTTACGATATGCCTATGAAATAGATCTAATAAATATTTTGGTCTCAAGCAGAATTTGAAATACCCTGACTAATTATGGTGAGATGCAGCGAAGGTGCCAGCAAGTGTCAGATTAGCTTGCCAAGCTTGGCTATGATGGTAAGACCCGTCGAAAATAGGAGCGGCTCGCGTTCAGCAGTGGTATATTATGACCTGATGAATAAAATAAAGACTTCTAGCACATGCCATCTTCTAAGACTTTTAGACTTCTTACAAAATATACCACGTAATAGTCCTCCCGACTTAGTTGACTATTGCAGCTCATGCACCTGTGCTTCATCAATAAAAAGTCCACAGAATAACATTTTCATTGCAGCCTTTCACAAGTCCAATGTTATGGAAACGTTGGCCTCCCACAAAGAATCCCACAAAACACAGTCTTGAACAATCTGCACACATCGACTTTCTACATGCTTAACAGGTCGTCACTTCATCTACCGGGGGGCTACTCTACCTTCGCTTACTAGTACGAGGCTGCTAATCGAGAAAATTTTTCCACAACGGTTGTCGATTCTTCGAGTTATATGGCCGGCCTATTGCCACTTCAACTTACTAATCCTAATACCGATATATTCATCGTAACCACCCTTGAATAGGTGGTAGGAATCTTTTACTTCCTAGAAGTTCAATTAAGTAGGTACCACGATTTTGCCTATTTCAGTCGCCAAACGACAGTGACTGGGTTTTAGTCTGAAGGGTATAGAGAGCCAGCGTAAAAGGGCTGTGAGGCACTCCTGTTAAACCCTCACGCATCTGTAACCATCTTTGTTAGAGGCTGACTTCAAGCTGAAGGTTGAGCTGCTTTAACCACAAACCTGTGGTGTACTGTAAGTTCATTAGTTAGTTAAGTGTCCAAATAAAAAAAATTACAATCAAAAATGTTGCTTCCTAAGTAGATGTATTTGTCTAAGGAGTGAAACATCATACTTGAAGCTTACGCTCTTGTAATAATACGGCACAATAATTTCTCTTAAGCAAACACGGAGCAAACATTATTTCAGTGTGCAATCCGATACTTCTGTCAGCAACGTACCGGGGATAAATACGCTAGGCATGTGAAAGGTGAGGCGTTCTAACATTTGGTTCTTGAAACGTAAAGAAGCGCCTATTCACAATAAAAAACAATGTAATAATTTAATAATTTGTATTTTTGGTGTGGTTTTATTAAAAGCATCATGTTTTCGTGTAAGACTGAAATTGAGAACTATAATTATTACCTAAAAAATTAAAGTTTAGTTTGTTAAACGTCAACTCGTTTGTAAATCTGCTAGCGTTTCTAATGAAATTCCTCTCTAAGTATGGCGCAAGAAACCCCATATCATTTTAACTTTAAATCAAGTTCACTTTTAGTTATTTTTAAAAGCCAATGATATAAAGGTCATAGTCAAGTACCTACGAAAAGTTATGTTAGAGATCTCATCACTGAAGCCAGTAAAAACTCTGGTAAAAGTTTTGATGCTCATGCGACATTTGCTAAGGTTAGTTCTGTAGTATAATTGTCCTCTTATTTAAATTCCTGCCCGGTGAAGATCTCATTTCCACCAGCGACTATGGGCATGCATAATAAATTATTGTGTTACTTTAATTCGCCTTTATAAAATGCGTAAGTTGTAAGTGGTGAGCAAAAATTATTTTGTAAAATAATTATAATGTAAAACACTAATGTATATCCTTTGCTGCTATCTTGAAATAACTACCAATATAACATAACATCTAAGTAACTATCACGGAAGTAACATTGACGGTATAACAGAAGTGGTCTATTAAACATCACTTCTGTTATACCGTTGATAAGCGACTACTTTTACGCGAGCTCCACTAAAATTTAAATCCTAACTTAAAGTAGTTCCTTAAAAGCTCTTTTAAATTGAAACGCCGCTATTCAGCTCGAAACATAACAGTCGAGTAGTGAATAGCCGCCTTTAAAGCGGCAGTTATTTAATGCTTCGTCGCTCTTTTAAGAGAGTCGCGAACTCCTGCAGGACGCCATTTACGTTACTAAAAGTAGGGTTGAAGTAGATAATATCGGCTTTCTCTTTCACGCCTGTTGAACTCATTACGGGAGAGTAGAGCTAAGGGAATATGGGGGAACGATATAAACGAAAAGGTGATAGAATGAAGATTGAACTGTTACAGGAAATGCAAGGAAGTTTCCCATTATTTTAAATACCTCAATGATAAATATTTTGAATGTCTTGTACCGAGCAAAGACCATTATAGTCAGAAGAACATTTGAATATGCTGTGTTATTTATTTACATTTTTTTTTTAGGAAATCCGGAAATTTGTCCACCACATTAATAATTCTATTTTAAGACATGCAGCTTTTGTTTACTGCCAAGCACGTAAAATCACAATTTTCAATTTTGTAACTGCTGTCGAGACTTGTTAGAGTACTCCAAAACTTTAAGCGCGAACGCTTAGCCCTTGAGTTACCACGTCTCTTTTAGTGTTACATTAGGACATTTTTACTTGTCCGTGGAAATGCTAGATATATACACTTTGTACAAATATATATTTTAGTGTCTTATATGAAATAGGTAGCCTACTAGATCGAGTGGCATCTTGATAAGAGTGCTAGAAGTCAATGGATTTACGTGGTAGAGCCAAGCTGCATCTACATTAAATATAAGAGCGGCGGCTAGAAAATAGGAGCGGCTCGCGTTCAGCAGTGGTATATTATGACCTGATGAATAAAATAAAGACTTCTAGCACATGCCATCTTCTAAGACTTTTAGACTTCTTACAAAATATACCACGTAATAGTCCTCCCGACTTAGTTGACTATTGCAGCTCATGCACCTGTGCTTCATCAATAAAAAGTCCACAGAATAACATTTTCATTGCAGCCTTTCACAAGTCCAATGTTATGGAAACGTTGGCCTCCCACAAAGAATCCCACAAAACACAGTCTTGAACAATCTGCACACATCGACTTTCTACATGCTTAACAGGTCGTCACTTCATCTACCGGGGGGCTACTCTACCTTCGCTTACTAGTACGAGGCTGCTAATCGAGAAAATTTTTCCACAACGGTTGTCGATTCTTCGAGTTATATGGCCGGCCTATTGCCACTTCAACTTACTAATCCTAATACCGATATATTCATCGTAACCACCCTTGAATAGGTGGTAGGAATCTTTTACTTCCTAGAAGTTCAATTAAGTAGGTACCACGATTTTGCCTATTTCAGTCGCCAAACGACAGTGACTGGGTTTTAGTCTGAAGGGTATAGAGAGCCAGCGTAAAAGGGCTGTGAGGCACTCCTGTTAAACCCTCACGCATCTGTAACCATCTTTGTTAGAGGCTGACTTCAAGCTGAAGGTTGAGCTGCTTTAACCACAAACCTGTGGTGTACTGTAAGTTCATTAGTTAGTTAAGTGTCCAAATAAAAAAAATTACAATCAAAAATGTTGCTTCCTAAGTAGATGTATTTGTCTAAGGTTTTCAAGGTCAACATTACGGTTGTAGCACGAATGGCTTGTCTCTACCGGGCAAGGACCACGCTCTTACAGAATACCAGCGTAAAATAGCAGCTCAACGCTGCTGTACTGCGTGTGGTCAGTGTAGAGAACCGGAGACCTTTTTCAATGGAGACGGAGCATTTCATTTTAGTCCTCAGGGATGACAACACGTCTGCATTTTGAGTTTTAATCGTGAGAAATGTAAATTTTTATGGGCCATAACATTGAAGCATTACCATCAAGTGGACTGTGTCCTCGTTTTTCGCCTTTATACTATGTAAAAAATTGGCGCAGTATATTTTCACAGTAATAATTTCAGTGTGTCGGTATTTGAGTCCAGGATGAGAGAGTACAGTGTCGTCCTGTTCTAAAGTACCAAAACTGTTATACTCAGGAATTATCTGGATCGACAGTCATTCGAACAAGTTCCATCTTCTGTGGGTTTAACTGAATCTTTAAATCTAAGTAAATTACGTGGTAACTTTTACAACTATATATCCATCAGTATTTTAAGCCCCATCAAGATTTCCTTCATGAAATAAACTAGAATTGCACCTATCTTCCACCGTACAGCACGTAGTTTAGTAAGCGCAGAGCTTATAGCCTAGCATCTGTAGTATTAGCGTCCACTTACTTCTTGGTTTATGTTTTGTACTGTTTAATTATTTTGTTATCATTAGTCGGTTGTTACGTTCGTCTGTTAGTTAGCAGCACTGACAACTTTTTCTCCCAATGTTACCATCACCTGCACTATACAGGTGATGGTAACATTAGCAGAAAAATTGTCCATAGTATTATCACCCAGTCATCATCATCATCATTACGGCCCTTCACAAGTCCACTGTTGAACATAGGCCTCCCCCAAGGTATGCCACAAAGCACGGTCCTGAGCCACCTGCATCCATCGACTTCCTGCATGTCTTACCACGTCGTCACTCCATATAGCGGGGGGTCGCCCTACGCTACGCCTACCGGTACGAGGCTGCCACTTGAGAACCTTTCTTCCCCATCGGTTATCGGTTCTTCGAGCTATTTAACAGGCTCATTGCCACTTCAGCTTACTAATCCGTTGGGCTATATCGATTTTATTCAACTTAAGGCCAAATACTCAAACGCTCAATTTTAAGTTGTTGTTAAGTCTCGTTCTGACTCTATCACTAGTCAAAGTGTCTGTAACACCACCAGACTTAACGACATCCTGAAAGCGTTTGAGTATTTAGTTATTAACCTGTTTATTAATGTTTATCTCGATGCATATTTAGTATTTATTTTTAGTGAATTCCCTAACAAAAACTACAGTCCACCTGATGCAGTCGCTAATGCAGTCCATAAACCGCAGTGGCCACTTCTGTGGACTAAGATTGAATGTCCCACAATTGTACCGGCTCTTATTTAGATTTCTGTGGTACCGGCTTTCCATACCCTCTCTACTCGGTCACATTAGTACACAGATAAAAATAGGTAAGAAGGTAGTAGATACTCCTAAACAAAAAGGGAGTCCCACCACATCGGGAGTAACATAATTAGGTAAAGGGAAGAAGAAAGAGATTTTTTTAGAAATAAAAAATTAAAATCCGTTTATTGCAGACGTCGGCCCTATATTTACTTTAAGTAAGGCCCTTATAAAAGATCCATTATGTATGAGTAAATCCCCGTCACATTATGCAGCTTAAATAAATTAGAATAAAATATTCTAAATAAACACTTTGAGCATTTTCAAAATATTCAATTCACAAAAAAACAAAGAACAAATACACTGTTTGTGGGTATTCATACTGCTTACATTATAAAACAATACATAGATATGTCTGAAACAACATATTTAAATCGCTTGCCACGATCTTTGGATAAAAGCCAAACTCATCTGCTTGTAGCATGTCATTTTGTCTACGGAATTTTCCTCTTTTTATCACGTATTTGATAAAGCTTCTCGTTGCTCATGGGTAGATGTTTGCTATAGTTGAACATGCTTAACAGGTGGGGTGTTTTTTTTAAAGTGGTTACTAAGAAGGTGTTGCTATCCATCTTCACGTTTGTTTCCCTCCGTTGCCTATTACACATCCGTAAGACGACAAGGAGATAGTGAACATTTTTACTGGTCAACGCTTAGTCTTTCGCATATCACGCATATTGAGAAGCACATCTCAACCTTTTTAAACCGAAGATAATGTTAGCATTATCGCATAAAAGTTTATGCTTTTTTTTAAAAATACTTAGTCATCTTACTGTAATATATCGTGTAATAAAATACGGACCACTGGTGCCGGATAACGAATTACGATATAATATAATGCACTTCCAAATTTTTAGTTAGTGTATATTTTTTGATTAGTGGATACTGTGGCTCTACCACGTATAAAATCTTTCGTCTATCAGGCTCATAACTGCCATGGTTTCACTTCTTTTAAATTATACGTTTCTTTTTAATACTCATTTATTGAAAAGTGGTACCTCGGGGACTGAGCAGTCTCTTCAAGTAGGTAAGCAAGCAACCTGAGTTCGATGTAACTATTTACCGCGTTCTTGCCAAAGGGTAACATCGTTAAGAAGCAATGATGTTAAGTCACTCCTACTTTATTATAGTTTTCTAATAGCGTAAAAATTGTAGAAAATCAATTTGTCAAGAAAATCAA
>DWHP01002110.1:0-14906 GCA_018247895.1 Parnassius honrathi | reverse complement strand
ATTGCCACATAGTACGGGCTTGTATTTAGCATTTTTGTTCGCGACTGTGGTAGGTATAATTTATTTTTGTTACGTGTATTTATGTTATGTATATCTTTAATCTTCTTGAAAATATTATTATTTTTGTGGACAAACAGGCATAAATAGGTAAGAATATTTAGTTTTTTATGAAATACGGTCTACAGCTAGTATTGTTATCTATCTGGGCTAGTATTTTAACGTACTTCTTCTGGGTAATAAATAGCTGCTACACTTCGACGCTACTTCCCCACAAGATAACTCCGTACTTAAGCCACGAATGAGCATAGGCGTAGTAAGCTGACAGTGCAGTGGCTGTGTCAGTGATGTATTTGATTTGAAATAAAGCATACGTGAATTGTGATATTTTAGACTTTATATAATTAATGTGTTTTCCCATCGATGTTTGAATCTATTTTCAAACCTAAAAGATTAACTTTTTCTAGCTGTGTATTATTAAAATTTATGTTTCAAGTTAATGGACTGCTTTTGTATGTTTTAGATTGCATAATTTTAGACTTTTTAAAGTTAATTTCTAAGTTGTGATTTTCGAGCCAATTTGTTATATTTTGTAGAGTGTTGTAGACAATAGAGGTATAATTTTTGTTTTTATCGCAGTTCACTAACACTGACATATTGTCGGAAAAGAGTACACTTAATGTGTTTTCGTTATTTATTATCTTAGATAAATCGTTTATGTATATTAAAAAAAGACATCCTAGGACACTAACTTGGGGGATTGAACATGTGAGGTCCCGAGTTTGAGACTGTACTACAATGATTTCCCGTTGTTCATTGTTGCGGTGTTCGATTTGAACTATTTGATTCCTGTTGGTCTGATTTGATTGGAACCATTTATAGGCCGTTCCACGTTTTTCCGAACCTTGTAATTTATTCAAAAGTATATTAAATTGAACTTTATCGTATACTTTCGTCATATCCAAAAGGCCTATGGTGGCTCTTTTATTATCAATATGTTGCACTGCCGTTTGGATACATTTATATACTGCTAGGGTTGTTGATCTATTTTTTCTAAAATCATTCTTTGATTCATCTAATATGTTATATTATTGTAAATAATGACAGAGTCGGTTACACATGTCTTTCTCAAATATTTTAGCAAATGTGGGTAGCAGGGCTATGGGTCGATAGTTACTAGGCGTTAGGGTGTCGCCTTTTTTTAATTCCGGTTTTATTAATGAAATCTTTAGCGCATCCGGAAACTGAGAATACTCAAAACCTTGGTTTATAAGTGAACGCATGACATCACCTAATTGAGCTCCAGGTAAAGAGTGATTCTTGCGCTTAAAATGGATGTCAATATCTTATAAATAGTGGGTAGACATGTGATGCAAGCCGAGCAAATACCGCCCATTTGCTCGGGTCTGACGGGCGATATAGGTGATATTATTATTACAGGTGATTATATTAGGCCTTATATTAGCAGCTGATTTGTTTTCTATAATACTTGATCTGAATGAATGAATGCAATGATTTTCATTTTGAATATATAAGGCCCGCAAATGAACCATAATTATTATTTTTTGTATGAGAGAAGCAAACGAGCATACAGCTCACCTGATGGAAAATTATTGCCGCCGCCCATTTCTACCTAAGTTGTATCGGTCCGGAAAAATCTCTGGTGGTAGTCACTTCCACAAGGAAGTTCTGCGAGGAGGAAAACTTCTTTTAAATCGCACAGTGGTGGACCGCCAGTCATCCAGATGGTATGGATGGTATCGCGAGTTTTGACGCGATGTATGATGGTGAAATTGTGCTTCTGGAATTAGTCCGAACATCTCCTCAGAGCACTTCCCGTAGTAGATGCGATAAAATACGCAGTTAGATGCAAAATTTCTTCGCAGTGCCAGTGAGTCAAACCGATCGGAAAGAGCTCGGTCCCCGACGATTCGAACAGCTCTGCGCTGGATGCGAATAAATGGAAGGAGCTGGCACTGGGGAGCCCCAACACAGAGATAAGAACAGTATTCCATCTGCGACCGAACCTGCGCCTTGTAAAGTTGCAGGCGGTGAGCTGGCAAGAAATACTGTCCCGCTCTGCTGAGCACGCCAAGCTTTTTAGAGGCCAATTTGGCCTTCTCTTCCAAGCCACCACAAAACTGCATGTTACTCGATATATTGACGTCGTGGATTGGCTGAGGCAACAAGGGGAATGCCTTAAAACTGAGGAGTTACGACGAAGTGGTTCTTTTTAGCGGTAAACGCCCAAACTTGTGTCTTCTGGTGATGTAACTGGACTACTACTTTAGTCGTCCCCAGTCCGAGACTTTATTCAACGAAGTCTATACTCCTCATACAATTTCGCCCCGGTACTCAACGACGTTTCCCCAAAAAATTTGGCACGGCCTGTGTATAAAACATCACCAGTGCTGTCGTCTGCATAGCAATGAATTTTACCGGTTAGCAACATGTCATTGATATATAGAAGAAACAACGTTGGTGATAGCACGCAGCCTTGTGTGTTGTAACACCAGGTTTAATAGGCTTGTATTCGGAGCATGCACCGTCTACTACGACTACCTTGATGCACCGAGCAACTGGTGCCTTATCTGCAAGAAAACTGGTGACCCAAATGCACAATTTTTCGAGAAGCACACAGGAAGGAAGCTTCGTAAGAAGCGCTTTGTGCCAAACTCGAATGAAGCCCTTCGCTATGTCCGTACAAACGGTCAACGCCTACCCTTTGGACCATAGCGACGCCACCCATTTATGAGTTAGGTAACCCTGAAGATCACCAGCCGAGTGACCGCGACGGAAATCGTATTGGCGGAACTTCAAACCTTGAACCTCGGGCCTCGAACCATGAGCTGGCCGTTAATAACTCCATTATTTTAGAAAACAAGGAGTTGATGGCAATAGGTCAATAGCTTGACGGATCAGAGCGGTTACCTTTTTTTAAAGATCGTGTGCACGAAAGCTTTTTTTTTCAAAAACTTGATTATATATTCCATTATTTCGGGACTATACATATGGAGTAGGAGTACGGAAAAGACGCGTGAAAGCCGGTGCTAACTCTGGAGCACACTGCTTCAGCACAATAGGAAAGACGCTATCAGTTCTACTCGACACGACAGTCGGGCTAGCATGGGCAGGAGACAATATATCCATGGGGAGAGGATAAAATTTTTATCCATTGCTCGGTTTTGTTCACCCTGCGAGTATGGGTCTATTGGTGCATATAATATCAATAGTAGATAAAATGGGAGATAAATTTTTCCCTGTAGTTATTACAGTTAGAAAAAATTTACTAAATACTTCAAAGTTGATGTCTACACTAAGTCACAAAGTCATTTTTTTATCTTTTCTTGTGATTTTTAGTTTACAAGTTTTTCTTTTTCGATAAAAAAATAAAATTAACGTTTTCTATTCTTACGATACATTGATAATATATTAAAATTAGTGCCAAAAAGTAAGTATATATTATCACATAAAATGTTGTAAAGTAACTATTGTATTACGAAAGCGAAATGTAAACTTTAATTTTGTCTACAAATCTTTCTGTTTACAAATAGTTCATACTATTTTATAACTTGTTCCTCTATATTTATCGCCAATTATTTATTGTTCTGCTACAGTTAATATAAATTTGACCTTATTTTTCAGAGTATAGACGAAAAGTTCAAAGAGCGTAAGTCTTTTGTGTAAGAAAAATCAATTACTTCGTACACAGAATGCCCACCTAAGTCACATATATATAAACTCAAAAGTATGAAAACGTAATCATACAAATAAATTTTAGTTGAATTATGTATTTATTAATCTTCTCCTTTTTTCCGGTAATTGTCAACAGCCTGGTGCGATCCACAGAGGTGATAAGTTGTCCTTTGGTTGTTCCATTGGAATTCGGCAATATACAAAATGTTTAGTAAAGAAACATTCCAATGGTAATTATGTATGTGAAGATATACTCAAGTACAATGTACATATATTTACAAAAAATAACTTTAATGTAGTATGATAAAGTGTTGCATAAGCATAATATGTCAGTTGTGAAGCTTTCTCTGGACTGTAGTGGAGTACCATGTCAATGCCCAGGCTTCGGAATGTGCCTTTTATAATACCCATTTCTTCTTTTCACACAGTTTCTCACCTGGCAATGCCAGTTGGTAGGTACATTTTTCTGCAGAACTATATTGGCAGCTTACAAATATGGGGGTCATAAGCCAAGTTTCTGTTGATAGGCACCAGCCCCTGTAAACTATTTGTTTCTATTAATGATGTATTATATAGGTGTCAATAATTAATGACTGCTTATTATCATTTTAGATTTTCACAAACATTTAAATTTTAATTGAAAATGATGAAGCACGAAGAATGACAATATAATGATTTCAAACAAAACAAAGAATAAACAATTGTACGATCATGAGAAGAATTAATTGTATTACTAGTATCATAATATAACTAGATTGATAACTTTATTATAAAACATTATACCTAAAAGATAGTATATACCAATTCTACTACCATACAGACATTTTATTTCCGATTTAACTTTGGAGTTATTAAATACGTCCCGATCATGTACTCGCCTTGGATATTGTTCATTTCTGTTAATGATGCGGCACTCAACATCCACAACCTATGATATTAAATCTTGCCATTGAGTTATTAAGACTCAATAGCTGAATGGTTAAGGCGTGACTACAATCTGAAAGGTTGTAGGATCTTTAACCGGGACGACAATAGTCTTACACGACCACCTCTGTAAGACTATTTTAGCACATAAATTTCTAGCACATGTATTATGCTTATTTCTGGGGAGAAGGGGAATATTAGATGAATTTAATACTACCATTCTTTATTTTTCAAAAACTTGATTACTAGGTTTTAGGTTTTTTAAAAACTTTATAATTTGTTTGTCGTTACCAGTTGACCATTTATTGTAGACCGCCATTTTATTGTACAGAAATTCCTTGTCGGAGAATTACAATGGATTAAGTACTCGATCACGTATCGATCGCCGATGTAATTTTCTTTAATATTTTTCCGTTTCTGATATGAAAATGTACTAGTTAGTAGTAGGCTCGAGACATCTTTTTTGTATTACAGTGGATGGAAGATAAACTTAAGAACCACATCCAATGAACAAGGATTAAATTGTCCCTTTCAAATGTCAAAAAGGATAATTTTGTGTCTTTAATTTGGTTCCAGGCTACGGGCGGGGGATCCCCTCCTTTCCTGTGTTGCCGTGCTCTGGCATAGGGATAAGATAACATTATCTCTTGGCAGTGGATATAATCGGGGGATAAAAAATCTTGTCTCCTGCCCATGCTAGCCCTACAGGGAGAGTAGTAAATCTGCGCACCGAGCGTTGGGTAAACAGCATCCTGTATGGAGCACTCACACCGCAGGATGGTCGACGGTGTGTTCCCTCGTCATCAAGAGTCGAGTTGGACGCAAAGAGAGAGCCCAGCAAATCGCCTTTGTCCTTTGCGGCATGAGCCATTGAGTCGTCCTCGCTGTGCAGAGATGGGAGAGATGTCTGAAGTTCCCTTGGATAGCCTTGGCAATAGACCAAAATGCACGTGTTCCCGAAGGCCGATGAACTAGTTTCTCGACAATTCTGCCGATATGCTCTGGCTTTGCCGTAACAATGACACTTTTGAAGGACCTGGAGACGGAATTATACTTCTTTTTAAGAGCGTTGGTATTTACATCTCAAGACGTCGATGCATGAGCTCGTGCCTGGTAGCACTCTTGCTTATGGTGTAATGCAATTCTGCAAGGGAAACCAAACCATGGCTGGTTTCTGCCTGTGGTAGGTACCACAGATTAATGAATAAAAAATTCCATTACCTGTTCCATTCAGTTCCAAAAAGTTCCATTACCACATCAGTAACAGAATTAGCTACAACGCTGGGATCATCCGGCGAAAAGCAAACCCACCTCAAAGGGTAGGATGCAAAAAAAGTTCACATTCCGTCTCAATCGGCTGGCCTATAATGCCATACACGGCGGCAACCTGCAAAACACAACCGCGACGGGAGGGTGAGTGGCATCGTACTTCGTATCAGACAATGGTCCAAGGAGTCAAGATCGATGGAGACCTGATATCTGCTTGGATGAGAGGTCAGTAGAAGGTCCAACCAGGAAGGTACATGATCTTCCACATCTGGGTTCCGCGTAGGCGAGGTAACCAGTTTTGTCAGATCGTATGCGAAAGCAAAGTCATAAACAGATCTTCCCACATGATGGTTTAAATCAGAACCAAGCCATTCAGCGTGGTGGGCGTTAAAGTCACCAGCGTCAAGATATCTGCGGATGGGACCCGTAGTACGGAGTCTGCAACTATTTGGACGTGGTTGATGAGCCGGTCTGTGTCGGCATTATCGCTATGGGACCTATAAAGACACCCGTAGACGCGGGAATGGTCGTCACTGTTTACGCGTATCCATAAGATGGACAGGTCCGTACATTCAAGGCCGAGGCGTCGAAAACAGATGTCCTCTCTGACGTACTCGGATACGCAATATACCCAGTTGGTGAAACCCAGAAAAAAACCGTTCTGTAGTTACGAATAAAAACGTAGATAGACCAACGCAGCGTCGATCTAGGTTCTATAATATGATATGTATATAAAGTCTATCTTAAAAAGTTTGGTACACAGGGGAGATTACTGTCAGGCGTTTGTGGATGACGTCGTTTTGGTTTTCAACGGCGACACAGCACGTGAGGTGGAGAGACATGCCAATGCCACTCTCGAACTCGGCGTGGGATGTTATAAATAAGCTGACATTTGCGCCACATAAGACAAACGCGATAATTATAACTAGAAAACTGAAACACGACACAGCACGCCTGAATATGGGAGATATTGACATTGGCATGTGGAAAAAAATAAAGCTACTGTGCGTAACGACCGACAAAAAGCTTACTTTTAACTAAAAAATGTATTGAATGTGTGCAAGAAGGCAATGGGCAAATCTACAAGCAACTATGCAAAGCGGCGAAGGTTGGTTGGGAACTCCACCCGGAGGTGATAAGAGTGATACATATATCTCGAGACCGTAGAGCACATTATACTTTACGCTGCTAGTGTCTGGGCACAGGCAGCAAATAAGCTGGGTATAATATACCTATACCTAAGTAGTAACCGATACTTACTTTTATTTATTTATTGTATAGCATTATGTTAATATACATAAATAGAATGGACGTTACGGGTAGGCTTGGGTATAGAATTTTTATCTATATATTTTGTCACACAGTTTTATCTCTTTTATTAGTTCCGTGGATGCTCATTTTTGCTGTCAGCGCCAAAATGGCGAAAATCAAATCGCCTCATTATGTCACGGTGTAGAGCCAATCCATATAATCTATAGATCAGTGTTGTAAAGTCATCTTTAAGCATGCGCCATTGGAAAATCCGATAGATAAATATGACATATTTTATTCAACAAGGTACTAATTTTATCCATTGAAAGACATTGTCGTCACTTGTAGAAATTATTTGGGAATACTTTGGTGAAGAGTCAACGAGAACAAGAAACAAGTTCATTGCTTTCTCTGTGAGTGGTATTACCGTACGTTCGACAAGCGAATTGACATTCGACCTATTACCATATTATTTGTTCTGTGCTTTTACGTTAAATAATATTATTACTTGAACATGGGCAAATCCACTTTGATTTATATTCAGTCGTTAATGTCGTCAATCGTTCTTTTTCATGTAATATTCGCTGAATTTGATATTTTGAGTGACACCGATTACATTCTAAAAAGAAATACGCGGAGTGATTATTTGTACTTTAAAAAAGAGCAATTTATTTTACATTTTTATTTATGTGTTGATCGCAAACTAAGCGATTTTGTAAATAAAGATAAATAATAAGAGCTAATGCTATTTAGAAGCGATCTTGCACCTTGTATTCATCCATACATTACAACCTAACCCACTGTTGAACATAGGCCTCCCTCATAGATTACGTCATGGAGCAAGCGGGTTAGCAACCGAAGTTTTTATAATTTTAAGCTGTTACCAGGAAGATGCTGCTGCCCATCTCCCGTTTCATTTTCCCTCTGCCGCCTCTTGCTACACCCTGGCAACGATATGGGGTAATACTAGTAACTTAAGTGCGTAAGGCTATTCACTCAGTTTTCAATGGTACAAGCGAAATAATGTTGCACTTATTGGAGGTACTATGTACGTGAAGTGGTCTTATTTTCGTTGCAAAATTTACAACTGACCGCAACGTAACTTTCAAAAAATAATTAATGCCGAGGTTTATCTTCACAAAATTTTTCGATTAAAATCACTTTATGATTAGAACTCAAAATGCTAATGCTATATGCTGCTAATTTTTATAAGTGATAGAGCCGTGCTGCAGCTATATTATAGTTGTAGCACGAATGGGTCGGCTCGACCGGGGAGGGACCACGCTCTCACAGACTAAATATCAGCGTAAAATAGCAGCTTAATACTGATGTGTTTCGTACGGTGAGTGTTGAGATCCTGAGAACCTTTTTTTACTGGAAACGAGGCATTCCATCTTTGTCCTCAGAGGTGACAACTGACAACGCATTTGCATTTTGATTTTTAATCGAGGATAAATGCAGATATCTATGGGTCACAACATCCACTTACCATTAGATGAACTGTGTGCTCGTTTGTCACCCTTATTTCATAAAAAAAATGAAACACTGCATCTCTGGATATTTATATAGAATAAATTACAAAACTATAAACATTTATTTCCGTTAAAAACAAGTAGACAGTGATACTATCATTGTCAGCGTTATGTTCCGATGATTTACAAAGTTAGTTATTTATCTTCTCTAGTTAACTATTGGAGCCCGTTGACACTTGCAACCAACTTTTGACAAAGAAAGCAATGAATGCGCTTTCACACTTTCACAAACTAAGGTGACCTGTTATACAGTCTTAATTATACTAACTCTTTTTCACTCACGTACTCACATACTAGTAGGTGCATTACTGCTTAGCCGCTGAAATAGGAAAAACAAACTAAGAAACCTAGCAGAAGCGTACAATCTAGATTATATTTAGCATTATTTAGGACGTATTTCAACAACTTAAAACCTATTCTTGAATTTTTAAACAATACGACACCCTGTCAAAGAGGACAGCAAAAATCACGAAGTCCTTTTGATGTAATTATCACGCGGGCTTTCTAATTATAACGCTACGTAATGAAAAGACCTTTGTACAGTTAGGTGCTCGGGCTTAGTAAAATATAATGCACATAATATTTATTCATATTATGTTCCTATGTTATATCGTTCTATTATAATGATCGCGACTTAAATTAGAAAATGAAACAATAACCTAAAACAAGACTTTTGTTAGATGAAAACATTATTCTTTAACATTTTTAGCCGCATCTCTACTTACTAACCGGTGGGCGTGAAGTGAACTGACTTAAAATAGTTAATAAACTTAAATATTTAGTATAATTCCTCTTAAATATTTGCTAAAGTTCTGATAGCAACCTAATGGACTTGTGAAGTAACTACGTTGCACAGGGGACATAACTTTTAATTATATACAAAACGTAACCGTATCTTGCGTTGCAGTTGTATAATTGGAAAATATAATTTTATTTTGTACATACTATTGACATCTGATGGTAAGTGAATGCTGCTCTAAAACGACTACTTCTATTCTTGATTGAGAATCAAAATTCATACTTTAAGCACCGTCTCCTCTGAGAACTAAGATCGAATACCTCTTTAGCGGGAAAAGGATCTACGGTTCACTCACTGTATGAAACTTACACATAATTTAAATTACCTTTTGTACTTGTATACATTTCACAAAGACAAACATTCAAACCCGGAACAATTACTTGTTACGTGTCTTGATGGGCACAAAAATACTTGATCCGCTGCAAATTATTGATAAACCACTGCCGATGCCCTGGTTTGCATTAAGCATCACGCTTAGCAGACGGGTTGGCGATCTCTGCTAGCTCTGTCGCACCTTTGACGCCATCTGCTGGTCTAGGAATTGGTTATCTCGTTTAAAGGTTGTTTACACGAAACACGTGATAAGAAAAAATGTGTACGATATTTATTACAATAGAGACCGATAAAGAAACACTAGTTTTGTTCTTCAGAAGAATTATATAAACAAAATAACCTAAACTTATTATCTTCGGAAGTTCGCAATTATTGGCTAAGGTTGATTATAGAAATATCGCTCTTGTGTTTTATAATAGAACTTTGATTCTATATTGTGATTCCATATATAATCTTGGCTTATTCATGGATAAAACAATGACCTGGAAGTTGCAGATCTCTGAAGAAAGTCGTAAAGTTGTTGCCAGCCTGCGTTACCTATATCTTCTAGAAATTTTCTTACCTTTCAGAACCAAGCTAACGCTAGTTCACTCCCTCATTTTACCTATTATCGATAATGCATCTGTCACAAAATCTTCTGGAAAACGAGTTGGAGCATTTTCTCAATAATTCCATAAGGTTTATTTTCGGTTTACGTAAGTATAACTACATATCTTCTTATCGTTCAAAGCTATATTTAAGCTATAATAAGCTAATATTGCTAAGCTAATAATAAGCTAATATTGTTTTTGTTTTGGTTGTAATTCTACTTATAGCTCTCATCACACTGTCAACGGTTAGATGGCGGAAGATGCCTATTCGGTATAAATTTCTCCTTAGTACCAATTATTTTGAGTGATAAAGAATTTTTTGTGTATCTTTCTATCGTTAATAGAGTTTATTAATAAATTTTAATCCATTACGAAGAAAATTTAAATTATTTAAAATGCGGTTATAACCGCGTTGGTTATCTACGTACGTGTATGCACAACTACCAGCTCTATTGTGTACCGGTTCAAAAAATATTGATCAGATTTGGTACACACCTAATACAAGCGATGGCCTTCTATAAGAAGACGTGAGATTTTTTTAGTATTTCTTATGGTTTTCCCTTACAGCGACCACGAGATAAAATAAGGTTTTGGATTTATTAACGTCACCTCAACACGGAATCTACAATATAAGAAATATTTTTATATCTTTATTTATTCTCTTCAAAATAAGGCAGTAAATTAAATACAGATCATATACTTAATTCCCTAAAAGTTCAAGGCCCTGAAATAGCAGTAAATTCTACTTTTGTAAACTCATCTATTATATTAATAAGTTTACAGGCGAGAGCTATAAACCTCGAAAGAAAACTCCTACTGTAATTAAAAAGTTACTTGCAAAAATATAACAGTTCTTGATATAAAAGCACATTAATCAACTTCGAATTTTCTAACTTTTTAAGATATAATTTATATTACACGAAAATACCAAATGTATTGTATTTCTACCTTATCGTTAGTAATATTAGGGAAAAGTTCCTTCTTTAAATATTTCAATTATATTAATAACGTGTAACATAGTTGTGTGGCTATTATTGATATCGATTGGAAAATAATGGAAATTATTTTACGGTTTTTAAAAATTCTATATAGATATCAATCTTACAAAACAGCAAAAGACAACATATAAAAATATAAAGATTATAATAAGAAACTTAGGTGCGTAAAAATACCGAAAAGGTACAGCAAATATTTTTATCAACTCAGGCCTATTTGGATAAATAGCTTATTTTAGACGAAGCAACTGTTAGCAGTTAAATCATAAACAATGTTTTTTCGCTGGTTAAAGCTAAATACGTAAACTTAACGTAGAACTCCTTTCCTACCCCACCACCATTATCGCGAACCGCGTCAAATCAAACCTCGTAAGGGCCGGTTTTCAACCGTCAGACTTAAGTTATCCACAGAATAAATTATAACCTGACGGCCCGTTATGAAGTAGGTACTTTGTCTTAAGAGTAACTTATCTGACGATTTAAAAATCGGCCCTAATTTAAATAAATACAGTTCCCTAGATAGAAGTGTGACAAACGGGCACACAGTTCACCCAATTGTAAGTAAACGACGCATAGGTTATACAGCGCGTTGAATACGACTTAGGATTAAGCTGGCATGCCTTATTAGCAGTAAAAAAGGTCATAGAGACATTTCCAAAAAGTGGCACTGGAATCTGTCACTCAGTTGTTAAGAGAATGTTTTATTTAACAGTTGTTGTTTAATAAACGCTACTACTATCAAAAGCTTCCAAAGCTCGCCCCGTAGATAGCCACAAAGTACTGTCCTAAGCCACCTGCATCCAGGACTACTTGCGTGGTATCAAATAGTCACTTCATCGTTTATACACATTTTATTGTATATGTATGTTTATACAATTATATTTTGGAATACCTGCTTTTCAATATCGTATTGTTTTAATACAAAAATATAGAACTACAGACTTAAAGTGAATGTTTAATGAAGATATTAATGTAAAAATTTTAAAATGATATAAATACTCAGAGTGGTCCTATATTAAAATTTATCACAAAATAATATTCCCTTAAGGTTTTACCGTACGAATACCGTATGATGAATGATTTTACTAACTTAGAATACCGTATTAGAAGTTTGCTTTACTTTTACACCTAAAATTAGTACGTCCCTTATGCGGCTTAATAATATAAGTCTGTCTTATGTAAGCTTTTACTTTTACGCCGTTTAACTTTAGCTGTCGCACGTAGTACAGACTGAAGCCAAAGAATTTTAAAATGTTTCTTTTTCAATAGTCTGTGGAGTGTGTGTCAAAATTGCGTCTACTTTATGTTTATTACGTAATTGAAAGTGGATTGTAGCTTGCTTAATATACAAACCTAAAAAATTTACTAATTACAGTCGAACGTCTACCAATAGGCGAATACAAAATTATTAATAATCTCAAAAATTTAAACAGATTTAACTTTACTTTAATCAAAGACCCTGATCTGCACAGATTAAAATATCACATAAATTCTAATAACACAGCGTGATATTAATCTAATACGCGTGGTATTTATTTGTGTAGTGTTTATTTTATGACGCAAAAGGCAATTCTATTTACGAGCTTCTTTTGGATTGACACTACAATCATTTTTATACTAGAATTAGGCCTTCCTCTCGTATTAGAATACTGTGTTTGATGCTCAGCTGATCATTTTATATTCTTATATAAATTCATTGAGTTCGTTACGGTCTTTAATTTACTAGTCGATTAGCCCTTCATCTAATTCCAACGAAAACGTTCAAAATTTATGTTAGATTAACTACCAGGCAATAACAAAACTTATCTTTATTATTATTATTTAATACAGTTGGAGTTCACTAAGGTGCTAATTACCTTAAGGCCTTAAAGATTCCTTTCTGCCTTCGAGTCAACAACGAAAATATTATGTTAGTAGGAGCTATAGAGTGCAACTCCTGCACACACTCTAATATACAACCTACGGCGAATTTCTACTTTTGTAGTTAAGGTTATATGAAAAGATTCGAGGCTGGCAGGTATAGAATGTCATAAGGCATCAAAACCGGCCTGTATATATCTTACTATAAGGTATATAATAAAAATTAAATAAATAAAAGAATAAGCACAAGTAAAATATCCCTGCGACAAGCTTTCTCTCTGATTAAAATGTAAATGAATTCAAGAGAAGAGTGGAAAGATTTTAATACCTTACTACAGCAACCATAATAGTCACTTACCATCAAACGTATCGTATGTTATCTCGTATACCACTGTACTATTACAAAAAATGCATCTGTTTGTAAAATGTTATGACAAGCGATCCGCACCGGCATTTTACGTGTAATTTCCGAATCTTGACAACAGCCACCTACCGGGTCCAAATGTCAGGACTTAAGCCTTGGATATACTTGGGAACAAAAGGAGCGGCATGTTGCGCAACATGTCGCACAACAACTACGTGGCATGTTCCGAGACATATGTCGCGTAACATTTTGCAGTCCACACTAGTCAATGTTTATATAAATGTCACCCGAGGAGGTTATGCCAATTAGTGCTGCGTACATAGTACTTACTTCGGGAGTGAAACGTAAGCGAAATAGCAGTGGTTAATACGGAATTTCTTACTGCAATAAGAAGAATGAAGAATTGATATTTTAAGTGATCTTCGAGTATCTGATGGAACTTTTATCAATTTTACTCGAATGTCAACTTTTCATTTTGAAACTTTATTGCAAATGATCAAACCTTCCATAGCCAAACAAGATACAATGCATTAAAGACGTCATTGCATTAAAAAAATGGCGCGCTATTGACGCGGGACACGTGCGCTCGCCCTCGGAGCGAGAACATGCAACGTGTTTCGGGCCATGTTGCTGGTCACTTTGCAACATTGCATCGTCTCGTAGATTGAGTTTTGCGCGTCTTGTTGCAGGATAAAATGTCCCCTAGTATATCCGGAGCTTAATTTAAACACCCACAAAAATTCATCAAAAATCGGTTGGATGGTTTCAAAGTCTGTAACGAACATAGATAGAAACATTTTTGTGTTTATAGTGTAATTTTTGTGGAATTATTCGGTACAGTTTTAAAATGTTTTACGATTATTTTTATTTTACAGGTAAGTAACGTCTCCAACCTCTGGTAAAGTATAATGACCTGCAGCATTCACCGAAATACGTAAGGATATCAAAGTATTACAAAACTAACAGTCAACTAAAAGATACCCAGCAGAAAACCTCTTTCGAACTAATATTCACAAAGTTGCTACACTCAAATATAAAAATATTTAGAAACGAGATGCTAACGATCACCTCATTACCGGAGATCGTTATCAATTATGTATTCTTTATTTTTTTATACTTATTTATTTCCTTAAAATAAAAGAGTACAAAGGGCGGACTGAATGACTTGAGGCATTCTCTTCTCTACCAGTCAACCCACGGAAATGTGAAAATTTGACATTGGTAGGTGTAGCAATATAGAATAAAAAATAAAAATGATAATTAAAAATAAAAATGATAATTAACTACGTAATATAT
>DWHP01002109.1:0-14906 GCA_018247895.1 Parnassius honrathi | reverse complement strand
CTACCTCGAGTAGTTTGCTGAGAAGTATAACGTGATCTAAGCGGTCAAACGCCTTACTATAATCAGTGTAGACTACGACAACCTGTAAGCACTCAAACATAATGTTAGTTAAATAGAACAGATTTACTCAGACCATTTGGTTAAGCGATACAGATAATTACGATGCATGTTTTTCAGTCAAAGATATAAATCAATTTTATTACAATGGAATAGAACACAAAATTGTAAATGCGAACATAAATCGCTAAAAGTCATGTAATGTTTTAAAAGTTACTAAGATACGCTAAGCGAAAATAATTCTCATTTTATTTATGGTTATTTACAGAGTTTATTGATTTATATTTTCGTTAATGATTAAATAACGTTGTCGTTTCGCATTACATTGAAGTGACACACGAGCTTACAGTCCACCTGATGGTAAGTGATGACTACAGTTCAAGTGAAGACTACAATTTAAGCAACATCAAAGCAGGCTTCAGATGTGTTTAACTCCCAGAGCTGAGACAAATTATCACAATACTTTGTAGTTTTAGTGGCTCCCTCGCTCTTTAGACTGTATACAGCAGTAGGAGGACAATGCTAGAGCGAGGGAAAAATCGAGGGAATTACTTTACTAGGTATAAAAGCACTGCTATAAGTAAGAACATTAAAAAAACGAACGAACTCACAGTTTAACTGATGGTATGTGGCTATTGCACCTCATTGATACCTGCAGCTAACTTAAAACAAAAAGGGATCTGCAGTCTTTTTTGTTTAAAGTAATGCGTTGTCACCTCTGAGAACTAGGATGGAATAACTCAGTGTGTAATTATAATCTCTCTTTGCCCTGCAAAAAGGAAAATTGCGAAAGTGCAAGCACTGTTATTTAGCGGTAGATACAGGTAAGAGAGTGGTTCCTACCCGAACAAACTACTGCGCAGAAAAGGCCAGCCACCTGGTGATATCGAGATAATACCTTTTGAGAAAACATTAATAAAATTGAAAAAACATTTTATTTTTTATACTTATATATTACATTACTTTTACATTTGGTTCATTATTTCTTGTTTTTTACCATTATTCATTTGGAACATTACTAATATTTCCGTATTACTATAGTAAGTTCACTTTTTTTTGCACTTCTTTCGGTTTTCTCTGATTATCAACATCATAATATTTTAATGGGTGACTTTAATACAAATCTTCTAAGTGATACTCCCAGATGGCGAGCTGCGTTCAATTATTGAATTGGTAAATTTTTCAATACTTCCACTTGACACCACCCATCACAATCTTACTACTGATGATAATTTGTTAGATTTAATATTAGTCTCCTCAGAAGAACGTGTTGCCTGCCACGGACAGATCTCTGCTGCTGGTTTCTCAAAACACAATTTACTGTTAATTTACTATAAAATCTAACCTCCCAAAGTAAAACCAGTAATAGTAAATTTGCATAATTTTGCTGGGCTAAATGTAGAAACGCTCCAACATGTTGCTTTGCTTTTAGACTGGAGCGATACATTTATCGCAGAGAGTATTAATAACAGGATAACTACATTTAACTCTAATATTCATAAGCAGCTTGACAAACACTATTCCTGAGGTTAGGTTAAACGCGCGCCTGCGCCATGGGTTACTGAAAATATCCGTAAGGCCATATCTAAGAGCGGTCAGATGTTTATGAAATTCAAGCAGAACCGTTGTGAACTCAATTGGACATAATTCAAAGCTGCGAGAAATCGATGTAATCATATAGTACGAGCCGCTAAACGCCACTATATTCACCATAATATCATGAACTCTTCTATGGCTGATACATGGAAATTTCTCCGGACGATCGGAGTCGGTAAACCTACATGTAACGTGGACCCTGCAATCATTTCTATAAGTAATCTAAATTTACATTTTTCTTCGACTACCCAAATGCAGGCTTCTGTTAAATAAAGTACTGTTTTTTATTTGTATTCCATGCCACAATCTCATAACTGCACATTTAATTTTTCTCCCACTGCTGATAATACTGAGGATATAAAAAAGACCATTTATTGTATTAAATCTATGGCCGTTGGCTTCGATGATGTGAATAGACTCATGATCACCTTAATTCTAGACGATGTTACTCCTGTTATTACTCACATCATTAATCATTCACCATCGACTAGGAATTTTCCTACACTTTGGAAATAGCATTTGTTATTCTGCTGCCCAAAATAAATAACCCCAGTTCTTCCTCTCACTTTCGCCCAATATCTATTCTCCCTTTTTTATCTAAAGTTCTTGAAGCTATTGTCCACGAACAAATTTCTTGTTACATTTTCAAAAACAACTTTCTTAGCACATTTCAAGGTGGTTTTATTCCTGGTCACGGAATAACCACAGCTCTTTTGAAAGTTACAGAAGATTTTCGTACTGGAATGGAGAACTCACAATTGACTGTGTTAGTCTGAATAGATTTCTCTAACGCTTTTAACACTGTCGATCATGATATTCTCCTAGCTGTACTTTGTCATCTGGGTTTCTCTCCGTCAGCGCGGGACCGGTTCTCCTCGTATCTTCAGGGTCGTCGTTGTCGGTGCTCGTTGTCTGCTGGCGTTCCTCAGGGCGGAATTCTATCTCCTCTCCTGTTCTCCGTTCGCTGTTCGTACCATCTGTATCCTAATGATTTCAGGCATTGATGTCAGGCTATTATGGTTGGTAGTTCTCGTAGATTGTCTAACATTGATATGAAGGCGCTACCTCCTATAATTTTTAATAATGTTACTATTTCTTACTCAACAACTGTTAAAGATTTTGACTAAGTTATTGACAACACCCTTAGTTGGCGACCGCGTATATATGAAGTGAGCAAAAAGGACACTCACACTGCGTTATCTGTATCGTCTCAATAATTTTTTACCGATAGGGACTAGGGCGATACTAATACAGACCCTAGTGTTGCCTATTTTGGATTATGCAGATGTTTGCTATGCTAATGTCTCTTAAGAACTTCTAAACAAACTGGATCGGCTTCTTAATAATTGTATACGCTTCATTTTCGGTTTACGTAAATACGACCACATCTCCTCTTATCGTTCTCAGCTTAAATGGCTAACTCTCCGCTATCAAGGATCTTTCAGAATACTATGCACATTATTTTCAGTTTTACGCGATCCGTTTGTCCCTGAATATCTAAAATGCAAATTTCATGATTCTTATAATCGTTGTCTCCGTTCTTCGGAAAAGTCTAATCTCCATGTCCCCCTCTGTCACACTAGCTTCTTGTATAAATTTTTTACGTCTCATGTGGTAAGATTGTGGAACGAGCTACCGAGCAGGGTACGTGCAGTCACGAGCAAGGCATCGTTCAAACGCTTGCTTGTTCGGCGTTGTAGGAGTAGTTTGTGAATTAACTTTTTTTATATCCCTAAATTCTAACTGTATCCTTTTCCGGTTTTAATTTCAAATATTTTATAGGTGTTTGATAGAGAAACAGCTATATTTAAATACGTATTGTACTATATATGTGCAATATATACACAGGCAGTATTAAACAAATATATGTATACATTTATATATCTTGTATATATATCTATATAATAATATATATGTGTAATTATGTTTATAACATGTGTCGCAATATGCAATGTATGTACTTATAGATATTTTAACTCAGTTGCACTTTGCACCCACAATATCTTCTCTGTTTAGCCTGGAGGTAGACTGGTAGAGAATGCTTTGTTGCATTAAGTCCGCCTTTTTGTACTTGGTGCGCAAATAAAACTTAAATAAATAAATAAGAGCTACCCCCTCCGGTAAACGGGGAGAGAGGTGGTGAACGCTCGTAGCATACCACGCAACCGGCTGCGTGGTTATGTGGGTAAAAGACCCACTAAACACCACCTTCTGGGATTGGCTTAATGATCTAGCGAGAGATCTTTAAGCAGTAAATGGACGCGACCTCCCTTGGGTGAAAGGAGGGCGCAAGCCTAGTGGTAGTTTGGAGTAATTCTATATATACAGTTTTACTTCGGAGCTTTGATAGCGTGATTTACGCTTCGATGTGTTTCGCTTGTGGCGCGACGACAGCGCCGCCACACCTATACGGTTTTAAACCATAACAAAATATTTTGAGCAATTATTATGTAAATACTATGTAATGAGCCGTGAAAGCTCAGGGGCTAGCGCTCGCTGTAAATCTCAGTGTAATCACAGTACGCGAGCAACCCAAGTTCGATCTCCGCTGGCACCAATGAAACTGTTAATTGCAATTTTAAGTGCTGATTTTCCACGTGCTCGGCGGTGAAGAAAAACATCGAGAGGAAATCTGCATGTCTGAGAAATAAGAAAAAAAATGTTTCGAAGACAGTGAAGTTCGCCAACACGCATTGGGACAGCACGGCGGAAACTTCCTTGCTCTGAAATGAAATGATGAAATGAAATGAATGAAATGAGGGGAAGCCTGTGCCCAGCTGTGGGAGGTATACAGGCCGTAACTTTTACTATTGTAATAATTTTATTAAGTACTTTATGATTACAAAAACTATTACGATAATTAATATTCATTCAATTAAAACTATTCTTGGATGAACACCAGACACAAGATTCACTCTGCAATATACCGTCGAAACAATACATCGCTGCACAGCGTACGAAGCGAAGCGAACTGTAATACTAACATCCTAATGAAATTTACAAACATTTTACAACAGCGTTCAACTTTATAGGTGTCCATAAAATAACTAAGTGGGGAATTTATTCGAACAATAGATGCGAGAGCAACTGCTACATAAGCGCTGTAAAACAGGGTGTAAAGACTTAAGGTTAAATGAAAATTGTTTTGCTGAGAACTGATTTGTGACATGATATTTTAGACTGTCTGAATTAATTACCGTTACTGTTATTGCCTATTAAAATCCGCTGAACTGAAGCTTATCGTGGGCCTTCCACATAGATTGCCTCATAGGAGGGGGAGGGATTATTTGTCATAGTTGCCAGGCTTGGCTAACGGTTAGGCGACCCCAGTTTTTTATTTCAAGTCGTTGTTAGGTAGGAGCTGCTACCCATCTCCCGATTTGTTTTCTATCGTCGCTTCTTACGACACCCTCGAAATGATATGGGACAGTAGATATTCTTACACCGCCACTATACGGTAAATCTGGTGTTAAACTCTTTTTAAAGACAAGCAAAGACACAATTAAGTATATAGGGTTGAAAAAAGACTAATTCTGGCTGTGGGACATCGGGTTCAAGTTGTAATAAATTTTAAATACCTCATTATATTTCTCCTTCTGTATATATGTCTAGGCGAATAATTATTAGAACAATATCGTTGTGAAACATAACCGATAACAAAGGGAGTGATTTCACCTCGCACCAATAAATCTAAGCCCGAAACCACCTGAGCGTTCGACAAGCCAGAGATTATGAATGAGGCTCTGTTACCCCATTGCCATCGTGACATACTTCGAATTTTAATTAAGACAAAATTAAGTTGAGCTTAGATTGTAGACAATTTTTATGGACTCGACAACAACCAAATTAGTTCGAAAAGCGGACTTTAATGCGTAGGTACTGCAAAGCATACAGATTATTAATATTTATCTTTCATTCTGATTTGAAAACAACCTTGTGACCGACTAATACGGTTACCTTAGTATTACCTCTCTTTTTATTATAATATTTATCCATGAAAACGTGACCTTAACTGTATATACAAAGATCAGAGATTTTATTTGGTGCTATAACTTAAGCCGGGACTAGCTTGTATCCTTGGAGACCTTTCCCTTCCGATCTGTACTGTAACTGTACAAGGCTTACATTGTATACTAGATATCTTAAAACTAATTTCCTGACGATTAGATGTCTAACAGCAAAAATTATGGGTTTGAACCGGTTTGAACGAATATTTGACAGTTTTCGTTTTGAATCATTTCTCAATTATGACATTAAAATGTTTAGTAATGCTATATCTATATGTTGTATTTAATTCAAGTTTGTAGATAACAAATTGAAAATAAAAAAGATATTATAAAGTCGACGGGTTCTAGTTTTGGATTTCGATTTCGAATGTATTTGTGTTCAAAAATATTTTTTATATAATACGGGTGACAAACGTGCACACCGTCTTCATGTACATTACACGCTTGCATCCCTAAGGTATTGATTTGATGTAGCTTTTTTTTACCCCAGAGGACTAATATAGAACGCTTCGTCACCAGTGTAAAGGGTCTCCAGTTCTCTACACTTACTATACAAAACACAGCGACATTTGATAGCTTAGTCATTGCCCGGTCTAGCCGACCTTTAACTGAACCTGAATTGTAACCTTAAATTAACAAACGAGTTAACATAGACTGCGTGATAGTAATTTACTTCTGCAGCCTATTGATCCTATATTTAAAATTGATTGGTTGTTCTTGAATAGAATTAAAAATTATTTCAGGAAATCATGTACAAACGTTAACTGTTTATCCATAGAAATACTGATGGAGGATTTTCTGGCGGTGTAAGAATATCCACTACCTCATATCGTCCCGGTGGGCGTCGCGCGAGGCGGCAGAGGGAAACTGGAACATGTAATGGGCAGCAGTATATTTCTTATAACAATTGAAATTACAAAAAACTGCGTTTGCCAACCCCTCTGCCAAGCATGGTAACTATGGAGAAATCCTTATGGGGGAGGCCTCTGATCAGCAGTGGACTATTGCAGTCTGTTATGGACGGATAGATGAAAAAAAAAGGTATTTCATATGTGGTAGAACAGAACCATACTGCAGCTTTATTAGTAGTGTAGTTGTTACACGAATAGGTCACCTCTACCGGGGAAGGACCACGATCTCGCAGAATATCGGTGTAAAATAGCAGATTAATACTGCTGTGTTTCGTATGGTGAGTGTAGAGAACTGGAGACCCTTTTTTACTGGAACGAGGCATTCTATCTTAGTCCTTAGGAGTGACAACGCATCTACGTCTTGATACTTACCATCTGTGGACTGTGTGATCGTTTGTCACCCTTATTCTATAAGAAAAAAGAGTGACAAAGGCTAACATGAACGCTACTTTGAAAAAATATTTAAAAGTAGTAGAAAAACCCGAAAGGCAAATTCGTGAAATATCTAAAATGTTTACTTTACTCCATCCTATAGTAAATTCAACGAAACTATGTTTCATTATAGTTGACAGTTGCACAAAATATCTTTAACCAACAGTGGGTAGGCTCGAGAGAATAGAGAGAAATTGCATCACGAGAGTGCGGTCCTTGGGGAGTGTGGGTGCATCGAAATTGAGTTAGTTGTGTTTGAACTACCATATGCCGTGTTTACGATTACACATATTGACTGTATATCGTAAACTTTGAATAGTTTATTTTAAACTGTTTTCTAACGGTTGTGATTATTAAGCCTCTATAATTATTGAAAGAGTCTTTCTTGTTATTACAAATATTCCACAATAATTTTTATTTATTTACTTTACATATTATAGATTACAGAATATAGATATTTGTGACGAACGAGCACACAGTCCACCGCATTGTAAGTGGATGCTGTGGATCATAGACATCTAAATTTCTATCCTCGATTAAGAATCAAAAATGCACATGCAGATAAAAAAATAATATTTTTTTTGTTTCAAAGTAAAACCAACTTAAAATATAACTATTTTTGTTTTCCAATTTTTATAAAATATTAGATTATTTTACTCTTTTGAGTGATCGAAGTAATATCACTAATTAAATTCAACAACTGTACTGTCGTTTTCATAGGTATGTGTAAAAATCTTTATTTTTTTCCACAATTCGATCCCTAAGGGATAGAATTCTTAGGGATATAATTTTTTTTTCAAATTTATATGAGTGACAAACGAAACGCCTCGACTTCGTCTGGATAGGATTTATAACATAATAAATGACCATTTAATTTTTATTAACGTTTCGTTAAAAAAAAAAAAAAACTAGTTTATTTAAGATAAAAGACAGCCAAGATCCTTGCTGCCATATCTATCTCTTAGTAAAGTTTCTCATCACAATCGGTTAGTGCTATCGACGACTACCCGGACAGGCAGAAAAACCGATTTTTTTTATATAAATGATTGTTCATGTCTTAATAATATGCAAACAGTCCCCTATGTTTAATAAAAGCCGTGCTGGATTAACCACGTAGCAAGAATAGCAATTGCTACGGTCCCCGCGCAAATGGGGGCCCCGCGTATCCAAACCCATCCACCTCCGTCTGAGCGTAATTTTTTGAGTGAAACTTATGAAGACGTTGGCATATTGAATTTACTTCATGCCACAAAGACGTGAAACCAAGACAATCCACGCCAAATAATTGGTAACTGTTTATTTCCTTGGCGAAAATAAAATACAGAATTTCATACAGTAAACGCATAAGTTCTTTGTAAACTCACTCGTATAAATCGAAAATTGGCGTTACAAAAAGTCGTGTGCGAACATATCTTGCTGTGTTTTATATTTGCGAACCGGAGACCCTTTTTAATGGAAACGTAGTCTACGAGAGTGATAACGCGTTTGTATTTAGGTTCTTAATTGAAGATGGATGTAGATGTAATGATTACCATTCTACAATGGGATTAGAACTATTCTCTTCTCTCCGTGCATTAATCGAAAACGACTTAACATGAATTGGTTATAACTTGAATTCTAACTGAAGGCTAACGTCTAATAGGGCCTGTAGTAATCTACTGAACTATTTATCGCCAACAAAATTGTAACCTATAGATGTGAAATAAACGTATTGGATATTGAATTTTTTCTACTACTTTATACTTAAGGACCCATAGCAGATCAAGGGCCCGTCGATAGAATTTGCTACGGGCCCCTCACTTGCTTAATCCATCACTGAATAAAATGTTTCGATATCACAGGCAGACATTAAAGTTGTATTTATATGTATAGATAATACCGCTTTACTTTATATATGAATGATAACACCGCAGTAATAAAAAAAATCATTTAAACCGCCTCAGAGGTTTCCGAGAAATCGGCGATAATAGGTAAGAACACACGCGTCGAGTATGAAATATTCTCGTTCGGCGATCGGCGTCCAAGGAAAACGTTGTCAGCAAAACTACAATTCCGAGTAATTTTAATTTCGACACCTACGTGGGGAGCATGGCAGAATAATACTTCCAAAACCGATCAGGGGGGGGGGGGGGTTGTCCAGCTGTAGAACATACTTACTGTCGTGTACTAAGTTGTAATTTTATTACTTTCAGGTAGATTTAAAAGTGTGAATGCGATACAGCTCATAACTTTGATTAATTTACGTAACAAGGTAATCTATTAGGCCATAAACCAACTCCTTTAGTGCATAGTAGTACGATTGGGAAGTTACCACGCTTTGACCTATTTCCGTTATTAAGCTTTGTGTTTTAGTTTAAATACTTTGCCATGATAACCACTATAATTACAGATTAAGAGGCGTTCTATTTTGGTATATGCACATGAAATAGGATAGCCACTTATCGTTGGGTGGTCCATGTACTTAATTAATAGAATCAGGCGTCACTTTGCGGAAATCCATTATATTAAAATTGTTAAAAATTAATTTACTTATATCTTTGTAATGAAATAAAATGATAAGTCTCACTAAGATTATTTAGTTATTTCATACTTGGTAGAGCTATGTAGATATTATATTATGGTTGTAGCACGAATGGGTCGGCTTGACCGGGGAAGGGCCACGCTCTCACAGGGTACAAGTATAAAATAGCGGCTTAATACTGCTGTGTTTAGTATGGTGAGTGTAAAGATATGGAGACCCTTTTTTACTGGAAACGAGGATTCCATGTTGGTCCTCAAGGGTAAAAACGCATCTGCGTTTTGATTTTTTATCGATGATAAATGTGGATATCTATGGGCCGTAGCATCCACTTTTCAGGTGGACTGTGTGCTCTTTTGTCGCCCTTATTCTTAAAAAAAAGATTGATGGGGACAGTCTATGCAATTGAGGGAGGGCGAGAGGTTCTCTTCAAATATAACCAAAATAATTTTTTAACAAAGTTAGACCGTGTACTTGTTTACTCTTTAATGTAGTTATAGGATCTGTGCTAAATTTTCAAAATGATCTATTTGATAATATTGTTCTCACCACTGAAGTAGAACATATCAATATATCTATCTCGCACTATTTTACTTTTTAAATTTCACAAGTTTCAGCATCGGATAATGATGCTACCTAACTTAAAAACGTTTAAATAAATAAAGATACAATTTCCTTTTTTTTAGCTTAAAAATCGTTTAGTGCTATAAATTTGTTTGTTTCATTAATTTGCTGGAGCACTTGGGCAAAATCGCACTTGAATCGAATATGGTCGAGTCCCCGAAAATGTTTTAAAGTTTAATTGCTTTGTAATCGATTGGAAACTACACACGTGCTGCGGGTTTGTCGCGCTTAGAGAACTTCATACAGGATTTCCTAACGCTTTGCTTATCAAATTAATTTTGTAATATACTTTTTGTATTTTGCAATCCCATAATGTTTTTCAGTTGTTCGATAGTCAGCAGAGCTGGTTTAGATTTTCGTTTAGGTCCTTCCTTCGTTGATAACTTCAAACGTCCTTGCCGAGCCGCTTTCGATGCTTTCACGACTGGTCGAATCAGCACTGTTGAATGACTATCCATTCAATATAAGCTCACTTCAAACACAGAGAAAGATGTTGCGCTGTCGCCAATCAAACGATATTCACGGTCTTGAGCCAGCTACATTCATCGAATTCCCGCATGTCTTACCAGGTCGTCACTCTATTAAGTGGGGCGTAGCCTTACACTAAGCCTACTGGTACGAAGCTACCACTCGAGAAACTTTTTTCCGCATTAGTTGTCGGTTCTTCGAGCTATATAGACGGCCCATGGCCAATTTAGCTTACTAATCTATTAGGGCTATGTCGCTCACTTTGGTTCTACTGCGTATATCCTCATTTCTAAGTTTATCACGCAGAGAAACCCCGAGCATAGCCTCTCTCCATAGTTTGTTGAGCGACCTTGAGCATCCTCATACGGCCAGTGAAGGACCACGTCTCAGATCCATAAGTCATCACTGGCAACACGCATTGCCTGCACAATCTAGTTTTCAGGTTTTGACGTATACTCGCTCAAAATAAACTTTTTAGTGTATAAACTGCGTCAATATATGGAATATTATATTACTTCTGTATTCGTTACACGTAAGCCGTTTTATTCCTTACATTTTAAAAGGTGTTTTTTTTTAATGAAATTTGAAGGGACAACGGAGTTACTTTCCACCTGGGTAGGTGGCCATTGCAGTCCAAAAACACTTGCAGCCAACTTCAAATAAAAATGCTACCAGCGAACTGAAACGGAATGCCTAAAAGGTGATAATTATACTGGAACATGATGTCGCAATCAGTGATATTTGGCAGCAGAAATAGATGGGACCTCTACACACTTCTATGAAGAATAGAAATCCTAACATAAAATTAAGTTTATACTTACAAAGGCAATCCATACAAATATTAAAGATGATAATGATGTCTTATATTTACGCGAGTACGACATTACGAATGCTATTACTTAAGGCCCTACCCCCTTGACCATTGGTGCTGTAAAGCACTCGAAACGGCTTAATTAAACTCGGTGAAATTCGTATAAATAGTTTTATTCAAGAAAAGATCATCCTTAACAATTCTGTTTATTGAAAAAAAACCTTTGCAAAATCATAATATCTTGAGCTGCCGTCTTTCTGCTATTTGTAGCCGTCGTGGCTCTTTATTTTAAATTTGGTCCCGCTACATTTATTTTGTTCTTATAACTCACCGTAGGCAGCATTGCATATTACAAAGAAACTACGGAGAAACACTCTTTCATCGAGCTTTTTTGTTTTAGTCGAATTGAAAGCAGAAATTAAAAAAATGCAGGCATGCGTACATTTTTCCTTTAACGAATCCTCCATCCAGACAATCTGACGAAGTTCCTCGTTGTGACCCCAGTAAAGAGACGTGCGCTTCAAAAGGGACAAAAACATCGAACACAACACTTGCACTGCAACCGGCCAGAAATACGTCAAAAGGACCGTCAAGGGGCGCTTTCGGCCGTGCTTTTAGCTTAACAAAATACTCGAAACAACGCTCACCATTGCTTTCAGTTAGCGCGGACTTCGATGTAAAACTTTTCTAGAGCGTACCCATCGTCCGCTCTTTGGATTTGTGTAAATTTGATTTTCATTACTCCGAAGAGTATGAACTATATTTGTTTTTAATATCCTGAAACGTAAGCTTCAGCGAGTCTTGAGATTATAATTTTATTAGAGGCCTTGACGGCGCAACTCAGGGTTAATATGAAAGACGTATAAGACAAGTTTTAAATTGAAAATCTAGACGATATATAACGTACATATTTACCTCAACGGTATTAAAGTGCATCCGAGCAGTATATTACTCGCTATATAAATAAAACCTTATCAACTTTGTCAGAGGTATTAAAATTGCTGTTTATGTTTATGAGAAGTAAATGACAAAGTCTAATTTTTATTTCTATGTTGTTTATTCATCCAATTATAGAAAGCCGAAAGCGTATGTACTTTAAAATATACACTTTTCATTTAAGATCATTTGTAATTTTGTACATCTGTAACTACCAAATATAAATGCAGGCAATTAAAGTTTACTGGGTAGTAGGAAAATATTTACTTAAGTAGTATGAATCCCTTTCTGTTTTTTATAGAGTAAGGGTGATAAACGAGTCCACAGTCCACCTGATAGTAAGTGAATGCTATGGCCCAGACATCTACATCTATCCTCGATTAATTATCAAAACGCAGATGAGTTGTCACCCCTGAGGACTACTCGTAAGATGGAATGCCTCGTTTCGAGTAAAAAAAAGTCTCCAGATCTCTACACTCACTATACAAAACACAGGAATATTAAGCTGCTATTTTACGCTGGTATTCTTTGAAAGTGTGGTCCTTCCCCGGTCGAGCCGACCCATTCATGCTACATCCATAATATAGCTGCAGCGTGACTCTACCACGTATAAATAACTTTCTGTCTAGAAGTCCGTGAAGGTATGTACTACGATTTGACAATTTTTGCTGCCCAAACCAGTACTTGCACTGTTGTGCTTCGTTATGAAGGATATAGAGAGCAGGTACAGTTCCGTGATGTGACACATTCCATCTTAGTCCTCAGTGGTGATAACGTATCTTTAATCCTTGTTTGTAAGTGGCTGCAGGTGTTCACTACCCGAGTGTAAATAGCTTTGTATTAATTAATAGAACAACCTCCCACGTAGTAATAAAGCCCTTTTTTATTTTCTTAATTATTACAAATATTTACATTTACAAAATGAATAGACTTGTTTTTTTTACTTTGTTAGTCTCTTTTCAGGTATAGGCCTTCCACAGTATTATAACCTCGAACATACTGTTCGATAATTAAAATAAATCCATGCTTTAGGAAGGCAGTCAATGGAAGTCAAGCAAATGTCAGCGCAAGTGTTATTGTGAATCAATTAAATTAGAAATCAAACAAAGATTTGAGAGTATTTTTATAATAAAACCAAGTCGTTGATATTTGACAGCTGGACTAGCAAGGAAAAAACTTTAATCATTTAATACTGGCTTTACTATATTTATTCTGAACTGTGACGACATTTGAAGGTGAAATAAAGAATAATTTAATGCATTTTTGATAAAATTACTGTAATTTTTAGGGCACGTAACTCGCAAAATAGTGTATGTAAATGAACGAACTCGAAACGGTTTCAAATTCAGAAAAGTTTATAATTTTCTTTACATACGAACAAATCAATTTACATTTATAAATGCGTCGGACGGTGTAAGAATATCCACTACCCCATACCATCTCGTGGGGGACGTAAGAGGCGACGGAGGGAAACAAACCAGCACTTGGGCAGCAGCGTCTTTCTAATATCAAGAAAATAAATAACAGCGGTTGCCAACGTGCGTGCCAAACGTGGCAACAATGGCAAATATCCCCGTATGAGGCAATCTATGGTGGAGGCCTATAGTCAGCAGTCGCCTTTTGATGGTTAAATTAAAATCTCAAAACCAATACGTATAATAGAATCAAAACTTTCCCCTTGATCGTACTTGTACTGTCACCTGGGTACGAGGTTCGCAGATATGACAGATTAAGCGATGTAAAACGAGAAGTTTTAAACTGCCGTTAATAATTAATCGGCGAGATGCAATACCTTCTTACAATCAGGTGAACTGTAAACTTGTTTGTTAATTATTTTACAAAAAATATAATGTTATTATTTCTTGAACAGCTCAACTCCCCAGAGGCTTTTACTAGTAATGATCCATTCCATGTTAGTTCCCCAGGAGTGATAACGCTACATTTTGATTTTTATTCGACGATAGATATAAGTAATAATCTTAAGGGTAAAATATCCACCATCCACCAATAGGCGGGTTGTGTTATGAAACATTTTAATAAACTTTTTTTTAAATAAATTCCTTCATTTTGAAATATGTACTTAGTTGGTGATAGAAGTCGAAGTTTTGCAAAGGAAAAGGCACCCTCACAGGTATGTCCGATTTGAATTTTTATTAAAAACGTTTTGCTACGTTAGTAAATATTTCCCAATTCGTTGCGAAATTCGTTGCAATTCAACGTGGAACGGCAAACGCTAATACAATTTCGTTCATAATTTTCACTTGTATTGCAGCCGCTCTTTTGCGCTTCCGTGCCTAGATTACTCCGCTAACTGGATTGCGATCCCAGTTTTGCATTTATAAATTCGCGCATTTGTTTCAAATATGGAATAGGCCGTGGCCGCAAACACTTTGCTATTAGAATTTCAATTTGGCGTAGTTCTCACTGTTTTCGTTATAGTTTTTATAACGGTAGTGCCATAATTGCATTGAGAATACTTTGTTCCGAGGTGTTTTGTTTATATCTAGTTTTACTATATTTTTACAGAAGCTAAACGTATATATACA